>JANHFJ010003966.1:25286-39375 GCA_032468195.1 Cerberus rynchops
TATATATATATATATATAGATAGATAGATAGATAGATAGATAGATAGATAGATAGATAGATATAGATATAGAGATAGATAGATAGAGATAGAGATATACAGATAGATAGATAGATAGATAGAGATAGAGATAGAGATAGAGATCAGGAGTTTTATACCATTTCTCATAATTTATACAATTTAGGGTACTTTTAGTTACACACACACACACACACACACACACACACACACACACACACACACACACAAACTAAAAGTACCCTAAAATGGAAAATAGAGGGGTTCTTTCTTGCCACCCCCAAGTGGAGGTCATTTCCTCTAACCTTCTAAAGAAGAGAGGATTTTATAATGATAAAAGCATAGCAGAAAATGTGCTGTGCACTTTAATGGTTTCCTTGCTCTTCACAGATAGAAACTCCATACTATTAGCCACAAATGGCATTTTGAAATGACTTTTTTTTTTCTGGGGGACAAACCCAAAAAACATTGCTAAGATTTACATGTTCAAATATATGCTGACCTTTTTTTCCCTCTTTCTTTTAGTTCATTTGTCATCAGTATGTAATTGAATCAATATATTTCCTGATCAACCCCAAGATTGAATAAGGTCATGGGAAGCCATGTGTGGACATTAAAAATCATTATTTTACTCAGAATGAGCAGAGATGGCATAGAGCATTCAGAGTTCCAAATGAAATTCCATTAGATTCTATTACACTTTTACAATTACAGAGACGTTCCAATATTATAAGGGGAAATGAAGTCATAATAAAAAAGCCCAGAGGTGTATTACAAAGAAATAGGCATACTATTTTTCTAGTTAAAAACTTCATGAAGGGAGCAGCGCTACTTTCCAAAGGCTGAGACGTAACCTTATTCTGAAAAAAGAGACAAACCACCCACCAAGACTCAGATTTTTACCGTGCTAAACCTTTGTTTCATAACAGGTTTAAAAGTAAAGACCGACAACAAAGACTAGATAAGAGCTAATACAACCATTCTGCCTTATTGTGATGGGTCAGTCACTGAGGGCAGGGAGAAGAGGTGGGTGGTTTGAAACACTGTCTTTTTTTACTAGATCTATCAGTTTTAATCATACAGGTAGTTCTCGACTTAAGACCACAATTGAGCCTGAAATTTATGTTGCTAAGTGAGACATTCGTTAAGGGAATTTTGATCCACTTTATGACCTTTCTTACCACAGTTGTTAAGTGAATCATTGTTACTAACCCGATTGTTCATTGAATTTGGCATTCCCATTGACTGCTTGTCAGAAAGTTTCACGTAACCCTGGGACACATCAAAGGTCATAAATATGAATCAGTTGCCAAGCATCTGAATTTTGGTCACATGATCATGGGGATGCTGCAAAGGCTGTCACTGAACGAACTGTTGTAAGTTGAGTACCTGTACTGCATCTCAACGTATTGTTAAACAGTGCCTCCAACAGTGTAGATACTGTGCATTTGGTCTGTAGACTAGGAAGAGCACTGGAGTACTTAAAGGGAAAATATTTTTTTTTCTTTCTTCTCTCTGAGCCTCTTTGTATAATTTGAACCCTGACCATTTGAAAATGACACTTGAAGATATGCATACTGGCTGGGAAATTCTGGGAGTTGAAGTCCGAACATCATCTAGATGTCAAAGTTAAGAAACTTAGGTGTACAACCTTTAAGTAGTGCTTGTTGTTATCAAAGTTTTCAGCACTTCCAAGCAAAATTGCCAAGTGAAGTGGCCCTTGTGTCTAGGCAGCAAAATGGATGACCCAATGGCTTTGCTGGAGAATAGGCTTCTGCTCAAGCCGATGACTAAGCAAAGTGACTGGTCCAAGCAGATTGGCCCTGTCTTAATCCTCACGGACCTGCAATGTTTGCTTCCATGAGGCATATTTATGTAAAGAAAAAGATTCCTCAAGTGGATTCCAGCAGATTCTTATATGTTAGGACAGGGGTGTCAAACACATCAGGGTTGTATTTGACCTTAGGAGGCCAGATGGGCATAGCCAGGGTGGATGTGGCCACCTCAATATCACTCGGGGTGCCTTTGGTGGCCCGAGGTAGCACTCCTGAGCTCCATTTTTGCTGGAAGAGGGTTGCAGGACGCTGTCACAGCCTAAAATGGAGCTCAGGAGCCCATTTTTGCTGGCAGAGGCACCACAGGCCAATCCTTCACTGTTTCCAGATCGGCCCAGCATCCTGCAGGCCAGGTCTGGGCTCCAGGCCATGAGTTTTACTCCCCTGTGCTAGGACATTCTTGTTAACTTTGATTAATTTTGATATCACATTAGATTTCAGGATTTTAAGCCTATATACTGTAATACATTTGATCATCTTTAAGACTCAAAAATCTCTCTGGCATATATCAGAGTGTATTCCCCCTTATTGAACAATTAAAGCAGACACACTGATGAACAATGGAATAAATAAAAAAATCCATGTCAGGGCAAAACTCTATGTGCTCAACATAATATTTCTAAAATTTTAAATGTAAATTTTGCATTAGGCAAAATAGTTGTGGTTTCAGAAATAAAAAAAGTAAAATCTGGTTGATATTTAAGTTACAATAGCCTCAAGATCTATTTCTGGACAGAGTCTTAGAAAGTATGCAGAGTTCCAATAGAATCATATTGGGTACACTGGATTGCTTAAAAGACTGCCAAAGTTTTGTGGACAAATCAAGTATTTTTTTTAACTTCCTATTGTTGGACATATAAAAACCGATTTAGTCAAAAATGCTTCTGTCACAGAATGACAGTATGTTTCCTACCTAGCAGATATCAGGCACTGCACATCTATTTCCTATTAAAAAATGGGAAACTTTAATTCTAGTCATTACCCCAGAATTGGAAAAATCGAAGGGCTGAATGCAAAGTATAACATTTATACTTCCAAAATGAGTGGGACAGTGTGGTGGCTTAGTGGTTAAGATGCTGGGCTTGACAGCTGGAAAACCAACAACCTGGGTTTGAGACCTGAGCACTAAGTAACAGGGTGAGCTCCCATCCTAGCCCCAGCTCCTGCCAAAGTAGCAGTTCGAAAGCATACAAATGCAAGTAGATAAATAAGTATCACTTTGATGGAAAGATGACTGCAATCTATGATGTCACAACCACAGAAATTTCTTCTGACAGTGCTGGCTCAATGACCTTGTAATGGACATGAGTACTACCTTCTATAGTCTATAGTTGGTTGGAAAAAGATGATTCGCTGTGGCGACCCCTAATGGGAACAGCCGAAAGAAGAAGAAGTCTACAACAACCATCGGAGTAAAAACTGCAGGGACTTCTTTATCTTGTGCTTTTACCTAATGAGTAAACTAAAAAAATATAACTGGGTACATGAATACCAGCCATTCTGCTAGTAGAAATGGAAATCATTTCCAAATTCCAAGAATTTCACTTGTTTGAAAAAGAGTCTCAGATGGTTTATTTTCCTAAAGGATAAACAACACTTGATTGTTGTGCAATTATGAACAGTTTTAGTAGACTATTTGAGCTTATGCAATTGCTAGACAATTAATATCTCCTTTTTCTTTCCTACCAAGGCTTACATGCATTTTTTCCACATCCTATGTCATATTTACATATTTTTATTACCTCTCTTATTGTGCAAATAGTTTTCTGCTGTTGCTTGGAAATTCTTTGCCCTTGGGAGAATCAATGTTAATTCAATAAAGTATCAACATTTGGTGTCAGGAAAACAGTCACATCCTCCACTGTGACCCCTAATCCAAGCTGTTTTAGGGCCAAAGCATGCTTGTAATGGATTTTTTGGGCAATTTTTCTTTTAAAAAAATAAAATACACGCAGTAAAAGTTAGGATTAAGAACTGCTCAATTGTCTGCAGCAGTAATACTAATGAATGATACAATTACTTCTGTATATAGACTCAGATTTTGAGATGTTATAGGAATTCTATTTTGATAACATCTAGTGCTAAAGTTTGGCCACAAGCTACAAGAGAAATGCTTTTCTGTAATGGGACATTGGTTGTGAGATGCATGACAGTTCAATACACAGATATGTTAATATTCTCTCATCTTCAGATTCTGACTCTTAGTGAAAACAGCTCTTCATTAGTCTTTAGCAGAGATAAGATACATGAAGTTCTTTTAAGATTCAGAAAATGCTCTATAAATGGAAATATAAATCTAGTATCATCTTTATAAATATTGTCTAATGTTAAAGAAATCGGTGTGAGCTATAATACTCTGAATATTTTGCGTCTTGACCCTAAACTTTTTGATTTAGCAAAGCTTTAAATGTTGCAGGGGCACAGATTTCTAAGATGTGACCTTACTACAAGTGATAAATCATTATCGCCAAACCTAATTGCCTCACTAATATGCTCCCACACCTGTCTTAAGTTTTTCCACTTCATTTTTCAACCTGCCATTGATAGCAGCTGATCTAATTTCTTTTCTGAATTAAAGCTGCTTCCACAGAAAGTCAAACTTGGACATTTACAAGTTTCTTCTCCATCATAGGAACACCATTTTGACTGGAAGCATTTAGCTATTAATAAAAAAAGTGAACTCTGAAAAGGGCAATACAGGTAGTCCTTGACTTATGGCCACATTTAGGACCAGAACTTCTGTTACTAAGCAAGGTGGTTTGTTGAGTGAGTCATGACTGATTTAGTGACCTTTTTGCCATGGTTGTTAAGTGAATAGCAGCAGTTGTTAGGTGAACCATGTGGTCATTAAGCAAATCCATCTTCCCCCATTGGTTTTGCTTGTTGGAAGCTGGCTTGGAAGGTTGCAGATTTGTGATCACATAACCTTGGGACTCTGTAACCATTGCAAATACAAGCCAGTTGCCAAGTAACTGAATTTTCATCACGTGACCGTGAGGATGCTACAGTGGTTGTAAGTACGAGGAGCAGTTATAAGTCACTTTTTAGTGCTGTTGTAATTTTGAAAGTTGCTATACAAATGATGGTAAGTAAAGGACTACCTATAATTAACATAATGGCAAGAGCAGGGCCCAATCCATACAGCTGTTGACCTTCAAAATCTGGTGATGCTGCCTGGGCTCAGACCCTGATGCAGGTATACCATGTTGGAACTTGTTAGTGGATTAAGAAGAACATCCCATCTATATCTCTTTCATGTTCTAGTTCCTGGTTTACCCAATTTCCCATTAATCTTAATATTTTTAATATTTTTAACATTTGATGTTTATTTATCCTTGTTTTTAGGGTAGTGTAAGCCACCCAGAGTCATTCAATTGCAAGCTGGATGGCATATGTAAATTTAATAAACAAGCAACAATATTTTCATATTGCTGTGCTCTGTAAGTTCTTCTCTTTTTCTAATGGCAAGGTACTAAAGATAATAGCTGGTCTTAATGTTTATACACTGGTCTAACCGCCCCGAGTCCTTAGGGAGAGTGGGGTGGTATATAAATCCGATTAATAAATAAATAAAAAAATAAGTCCATAGTAAGGCCACTTGCTTATCTACCAGCAAGCCAATATTTGCTCTTCCCTACTTCTTGTTCTTACCTCACTTGTAAGTTCATCAAGTCCAATTTTAAAAAAGTAAAACAAAAATAATACAAAGATTCCAGTGAACCATTCTTCTATGTCTCAGAGCAGTCAGAAACTGAAAGAGAAAGGTTAGTAAGGCCTTATTGTGACTTCAAGAGAGGGCAGAAGGTGGGCAGAGTAAGAAGAGTTGCAGAGTTAGAAGTAATCTATCTTGGCTGAATTTGCTCCGGCTTGTATGTAGAAAGACCCTAAAATATTGAACTTGAAAAAGTGTTTCTATTTATGATTATTTAATAGGGAGAATTGGAAACCGAAAAGGCTATCGCACTTAGTCTGCCTAATTCAGTAAAATTTATGCTGTCAGCAGAAATTTTCTGTAGGATCTCTGACCAGATATTCCTAATCTTACCTAAATATCACAGGGACTGCATCTGGAACTTTCTGCCTGTAAAATTCTCTCAGTAAACAACTTTTCTTTTTTACTTAAAACTAAGAAGCAAGCAAATTTATCAGCCTTTGATTCCAACTGATTGAAATAGTTCTTTGGAAAAGAAGAACAGAAATGGGCTAATTTTAAAATATGTCTTTTCCATTTGGTGAGTCTGATTAAAAAAAGCACTAATTATTTATACAGTGAATTAAATAAAAAATTAATGCATGTGCTCTGGGAATGGAAGATTAAAAAAAAGCACATTCGTTTTTAGTTTCTTCTCTGACAAATTTAAAAGGTTAAAAGCCTTAAGTAATGCCTTTGGTGTCATTAAGGAAATAAAGCTAGAGAAAGATTTAACAGGAGTCCACACAAAGCATTAAGTGATCACGTGTTTGATTTTAGCTTAATGTGGTGTGGGAACCAAGATATTGTGGTTTATAAATCATGGGGTTATGGGATTTACATGCTGTGTTTTCTTCAATCTACGACTGTTTTATTCAACAAATCACAGACCAATCATAATTTGGTGCTATTTATGAATCCAGTCTGATTAAGAATTGGAATTGTGGGTAGAAGATATACATTAATTTAGGACATTCAAAAATGATGGAAACAATAAGATGTGATCTGTGTAATTTAGTTATATCAAGATTGTACAGCCTTGAATGTCTCTGACTGCACATCTGAATACTTCTTATAGCAATTGCTTTTCCATCCCAGAATCTTGAATAGTTTAAACTAGGAACGTTCACATTAAGAACATAAAGCAACAGCACTGAATCAAACTCAGACTCCATGTAATTCTGATTTTTGTTTTCTACAGCACGTGTACCCTGCCCATTTTAGACAAACTTTAGACAATCTGGGCCTGGGCCCCCGAGTCTGTTCAGGGATATATTTCTTGACTAAGCTGATGGTTGTGATGTGTGCTTTATTCTTGGCTGCTATGTAATTTAACTTTTGCATTATTGTCATTGTTTCTTTCATTTGGTGAGATTGGGCAGCCATACAAATTGAACAAATGGAATAAAGTAGAACCTCTTGTGCCTAGTTTGTTCTTATAGTACCCATTCAATTGTCAATTGAAAGCCTCAATGAAGAGTACAAAGTATTCATTTTTCCTAGATCGTGTTAGTTGGAAGCAGACTGCTCACTCAGTCGGAGCCAAAAAGTTGAGGAACAATTTTCAGAGAGTGAATTCAGTAGCTTTCCCCCCATGGAACTTCTTTGATCATGTTCATGGAGCATCTGCAGCAATGAGGAATGCCTTCTTGCATTGTTCATTCTATTTTGTACCTGCAATATGGAGTAGTTACACAGGGAGCTGTAGTTTCTTAGGACAGGAATATCAGCATTGTTAACAACCAACTGTTGCTTAGCTTGAGAAGTTCAAGGAACACAGGTAATTAAGCTGTCAGAAAGATGGGAGAAAGAAGCATTGTAATTAAATGAAAAATATCAAAATTGTCCTCTTCCGGGTCAACAAACAGCAACCGATTGCTTAAAATAGCTTCATCTTAATATAACATAAAGGTGCTTATCTAGCCATGTCAAGTTGAGTACCTGGGAAGCTTTTTCTGAGTTTGACCTCAGAAGCCTGAAATATTGTGTACTCTCATTGTATCCCGCCCTCGCTCCTGGTTTTAAATAAATAAAGCAGGTAAATGTAATTAATTTTATATTCCACTTGCTTCTGGCAGATATGAAAAGATCCGTTCCTCTCAAAATGCAAAATTCTGTGCTGTTGCCTGGAGTGTTAGGCCAATATTGATCCAGAAATCTGACCATTATTAATGTATGTCATATAAATAAATTTACCATTTGACATAGTCAGCTAAATACTATGCTATTTAGTATTCCCCTGTTTGTTAGTCCAGTTCTATGCTACTGTATACTGTGAGGGTCATTGATGATATGTACTAAAGGTATCGATTGTATTTTTGTGCTGTATGCTTGCATTTTGTATGGTCCTGGATGATAATAAAGATGTTGTTCTGGGAGATGGCACAGAACCATCACGTCTAGCAGTAAAGCCAGTAACAAATTTAATTTAAATATGTATTGATTCATTATTTTATTAATGTAGAAAAATGGCATACTACTCACTCCTACTTGAAAAGACTGAAAATTACTGAGGCCAGGTATCTCAGAATGGTACCAGATAGAACCAGAGCACATCATACTAATTTGTTGGCTTATGAAAAGAACATTTCTTTTGACAAAAGGTTTTCATGATAAATTTGTTAAAATACGAACTACCGGTATTCCCATTCTTTCTAATCCTACCACATTGAGCTACAAACATGCAAGTGGAATTAAGTTGAAAGAATGATTTGGAGGCCCACCTGAAGCAATACTGAACACCTGCTGGGTGGATCTAAGCTTAAGCAAGGAAGTTTTAAACCAGTAATAATATAATTTTTGGGGGGGTTGTACAGTGTACCGAAAAAGTCAGTAGAGGTTTCATGTATTAGCTGAAAATGAACTCTCGGTTTTGGGTGTGTATGTGTGTGTGTAGTTTTTTTTTCCCCATGTAGGTTCTGGATGAGAATTGTCCTAATTACATGGAAAAACAAAACTACTGGTTATAAGAAGTTCAGAAGTTCAAAACCCTTAGTGAGACAATATATTTTTTTAAACCAACCTGAGGTCATTAAAATGTATTCTATAGAACTGGAGAGCAGGTGACAATTGTGGTTAAGGATACATTTGCACTGTGGTTCTTAGCACTGTACACTTAAGAAGCCCTTCAGACAGTTGTCAGTACTTTGAGGTAGTCCAGACAAGAAATCAAACTCCTAACAGTCCCTTTATTATAAGGTTACAGCAACCTTATATAGCATAAATTATACAAAACTCAGTCACACAGCCATTGACATTTTGCACACCAATGACTGAAATGTGAAGAAGCTTTGACCTGTTTAACTCCCAGCTGGCCATATGATGGATCATTTTATAAAACTTTTATTTACTTGTATTTCGTGATGGTAAAAGCCTGGGAAAATCGAGGTTTTGTACTGAGAATTTTTCATGAAGATCCAAGTAGCTTTTAAGAGAGAATACAAGCCACAGAAAGATACCGTACTGATGGGTTTGGCTAAAATAACTTTTTTCGTTTGACTTTCCACATAAGAGCTCAAGTCAGCTCAAAAAGGCTATGAAACTAAGAGGAATAATTGTGAATCAGGAGCAAAATTATGCCAAGCACAAGGAATAAGTTTGACTTTTCTTACTGACAGACATGTATATTAATAGTTGGCTCTGATTGAACCAAATATGAATATTCATCTTCATTTATATTTCAAGGCCTTTCATTCCTCAAGGACTACAGTGCTTTTGACCAATTTTCATCCACATTACTAAAATGACAGCTTTCACTCCTGGGCCCTGGCAGAGGTCTGCCCAATTCATTGGAGGTCCTGGAAGGGGGGAGTCAACTCCCGCTCCCAGCTGTCCACAAACACTCATTAAGAGTGGCAAATATCCAGCAGAATCTCTATGAGAATTTTTAATCACGCAAAGGCTCTGCTAATTAGGTAGCTGATGGGGCATAGAGAGCACAAGGACAAATTCTTTAAACAAAGGACTAGAAACTTTAAGAGCTTTAATTACTTGGGCACAGAGTTCATTGCAGAACTTGGGAGCAAATTATTCTAATAACAATAGGACTAAGTGGCAGCATGTATGAGGAGAACGATGTAGAAAGTTCAATTTCTTTGGGCTGTCACAACTGTTACTACAGTCTACTGAAAACTAAGAGGTTATAAAAACAAACCATATTGTGGAAGAGGTTCACTACAGACAATTGGCTTCAGAGAGGCTTTGTCCGATTCTTCGTTGCTGTAGGTCTAGCACATATATCTCATGAACGGCTTTGTCAGAGAAATAAAGCATTGCTCCTTCCAATATAAAGCTTACATGCTGAGTAATGGAAATTGTTTCTCCAACTTAGGGACCTAAAATCTGCATGCATGGACTGTGGGTGTGCACATGCAGGGATCAATGTATACAAAACTAAAAAAAAATAAAATTAAAATAATACTTCATACAAGAAATCTCATATAAAAGCCAGCTTGATTTATTTGGGACCAATTCAGATACCAGGTAGTTCCCCAATTCCAAATCATGCCATCTAAGATGAGATGGGACTCAACTTATTTATTTATTTATTAATTAGATTTATATACCGCCCCCTCTCCCTTCCATAATTGTCAGTTAAGAATTGTTAGTAAACAACTCTGGAAATTGGAGGGCACCAAATTAAGGTGTGACCTGATAAAATGAGCATGAGGGTAGATGAGGAAATTAAGGGGAGGGGATTTTAATTAGTTTAAATTGGTTTTAAATTTCTAATTTTAATTGTTTTAAATTTTTAAATTTTAATTTTATAATCAGGTTTTAATTGGTTGGCCATTAATTTAATTAATTTTAATTTTGTTTTAACTGTTATTTATTTGTGTCCTTTTTAGATGGCTGTACACCGCCCCAAGTCCTTCGGGAGAGGGGGCGGTATAGAAGTTGTGTAAATAAATAAATAAAATAAATGAGGAAATTAAGATAAGTGTGTCAGTGAAGTAGTCACTGATTTCTTTTCAAGTAAAATGGTGCGGTCCACCAGGGAAGAATCATGGCAGAACATGATATGATAGCATTGACATGATACCAATATCCAATCCTCTGCCACAAAGAAAGGGACTCAACCTATTCTTCGAAACACATGAAGGCAGAACAAGAAGCAATGTATGGAAACTAATCAAGGAGAAAATCAACCTAGAACAGGGGTGTCAAACTCAAGCCCGGGGCCCGGATCTAGTCCATGGGGTGCTTAGATCTGGCCCACAGGGCCACCCAGGAAACAACAAAGCATGGGCCCATGGTGCCCCTGCACCGAGCTCCGTTTTTGGCTGCAAAGGCCTCCTGCAACCCTCAGCCAGTGAAAACAGAGCTCAGGAGGGCCGCACTGTTGTGAAATTAAAGAGTTTTCATCATGTTTTCTAACTGCTAGTTGGTGTTCATGGATGCACTTTACTGTTCTTCAGCCTGCTTGTCCTATGTAATGACTGTTGCAGTGTTTATATTGTATGCCATAGATGACTCCTGTTTTTTCTTTTGAGGCAGCTGGATTTTTTTTATTACTTAGGATGTTTTGGAGGGCTTTAGTTTGTTTGTGGGCTATGTTGATGCCATATGGTTGCAATAGTCTGTTGGTGGTTTCTGAGCTTTTTTGGTGTATGGCAGTGTTACCCTTTACACAGCTTGTATTGGTTGGGCTATATTGGGGTGAATGGTCAGGCATCTTTTGACAAAGTTGCGTGGATATCCATTTGTTAGAAGATGTTGTATAGATGAGCTGTTCCCCCTTTCTGGTGTTCAGGGTTGCTGCTGTGTGTTTGTGCGCATCTAAATTTTGTAGGAACTCTGTTTAGATGAGCACAAACACACTTAAGGCACAAGCTTCAGATACAAAATAACTATAAATCTTCAGTAGATGTTTAGTTCAATTCAATTCAATTCAATCCTTTATTGTCAATGCACAACAAGTGTGTAGTGAAATTGAATAAGCCTCCATCGGTACAATCACACAAAGCACAGAAACACAGAATACATTCAAATACAGAATACATCTCCAGACTTATAACGAATACTAAATACTAAACTAAATAGTTTATTTAGGAAAGGGAAAATTGGTAGGAGGAAATATAATTTGGTATTCTATTTGTTCCTGGCTCCTTTTATTTAGCCACTCCGATTGTCTCAATGCATTCTCATGTGTAGTTTTGTTAGACAACTAGCACAAAAACAAGGAAATCACATTTTGCCACGTGATTATGATATAAGTGGTGGTGTTTTATATCTCTGTTCTATTACATACAGAAATATGTTGCTTAATATTCATGGATTGAAAAAGCAGCAACTAAAATTAAAAACAGAACAAACTTGAATCTTTTCCTGTAAGAAATTCTTTTGTTTATATCCATTGATGGTATAACCATAGATGATAATTTTACTACCTATTTTTTCCACTGTGCACTGGTGTTGAATGTTTTGTTCAAAGGGTCTGTCCCCATGTTGCACTTTTTACACTAGAAATATTTAAATGTGACTGCAAAGCAAAGGTATAAATGTAATAAACAGATGCCTTAAGGCAGACTCTGGAATTTTTAGATTCTACAGTTCTAACTTTCTTACAACTGTCATCCCTTCATGATAATAATAATAATCTTATTTTCTCCTTTCCCTTTTCTTTAAAAGAACAGATTCATTATTTTTATATTATTTTAAAGTGTAGTAAAATTAACTGAGTTGGGAACATTTCTTTTCTTTTATGTCAAAGTACTTCTCTGCTGGACGTTCACACCCATCACATTGTTTCCTTTAACATTAAGCAATATATGCGAAGAACAGAAAAAGAATAAGAAGTAGTAAATGAAAGAAATTGGAGGCAACGATAAATTAGAAGAAAAAATAATCTAACTAAATTTCTACACTTTTCTGTATTTGCCAACCATATTTTCATATACAATTGATCTGTTAATTGCTTTTAGTTATCATTTCTCACTCTTTGAGAATTACATCAATCTGATCCATTCATAACTTTCTTTATGAATGTATTTGGTTGTTCATTTTCTCTTGATTTATTAATTCTTTCATTATGTATTTGTTTAAAATGTAATTCCATTCATTACTTCTGTATTACCAGACCACCTTAATGAAGTTATTTTGCACTGGTAAGTCATATCAAGCCACATTTATTCAGCATTCATTTACTCTTATTCTTCTCTTCTTTACAATAGAATACTCACTTCTTAACTATGTTCTACTTCTTATTGCTCCTGATATACTCATCTCTCACTTCTATAGAACATATTTTGAAGAAACATGCTGTTATTCATAGACATTTCTGGGAATTTTGACAAACCTTAATTCACTGCAATACATTTTAAATCAATATTTGCAGAACTTAAAAGTTTTCATCCATTCTTTCAAAAATTCATATGCTTGCTTTCTTTTTTTGCCATTTAAGGAAAATTTAAAATCATTTTCCTGCCAGACACAACTGCTTGGACTTAAATACATTCACTTTCAAAGCCATCTACCTTATTGTATCTTTCCATCTGTCTAATATTCATCACAAATCATTTGTGTTCTCATCCAATGACACAATATCACTTTTATTCAAGCACACATTCATGCCCTGAACTTAGACACTTTAAATGCTATTAAAATTTATCCATAAATACATTAAGCAGCTAAAAGGATATGACACAACCTTGTTTTAACACCTGTCCAATGCTAAGCCATCACTAAACATTCAATAGTCTTATAAAAGCTGTACTTTCATCATACAACAGTCAATTTGCAAACAGAAAGCAATCCCCAGTTCTGAAGCCATGCAAATGTTCCAGATTTCAAGCCTATTTATTTCATTATATACTTTTATAAATCAACAAATATCCAAAGACCTTTCTTTCTGACACTAATTCTTGCATTTCTATGGGACCTACTGAGGAGCAGAAGTCTACTCATGTTCTCTGCCTAGCTTAATGCCACAATGTACTTCCCAAATTTTGTTCACTGTTACTCCATTGCCAGTTCTGTTAATCATCTTCCCAGGCACGGGATTAGGGTTAGGGTAGTTTGTTAGGATAGGCCTAACCCTAACAAACTAATCCCACTGTACTTTTGAATTCATTGTGTTAACATTCCCTTTGCCTAGAGAAGCAATAGTAATCTTCCAATCGTCAAGCACATATGCAGAGTTTTCATATTTACAATGAATAAGTCATACAATCACTTCATATTTTAACTTTGTCCTCAGTTATACTACCTACATCTGAACAACTTTACCATTTTTAATGTTCTCACAGAATTTTCAATTTCCCTTTCATCCCTCTTTCTTAAACACGCTCATCTATAGTGCTCATTCAATGCCATCCTTCAATATATAACATTATTATTCCATTCGAATCTCCAAAATATTTCTTCCAGCAATCTCTCATCTCTTTTTCTAATCACTATTGTTGCTTCTTTTAGGCCACTTTAAAAACAGTTTTTTTTATTTCCATCACTATTGTTCTGCATTGCTTCTGCCTTTTTATTTTATTTTATTTTATTTTATTTTATTTTATTTTATTTTATTTTATTTTATTTTATTTTATTTTATTTTA
>JANHFJ010003966.1:104754-118148 GCA_032468195.1 Cerberus rynchops
TTTCTAGTTCTTTTTCTTCGACTCTGGCATCTCCTGGTACAGCAATATCAATAAACTGTACACTTTGGTTATGGATGCCTGTGATATCTGGTGTGTTGTGTTCTAAATGACGATCTGTCTGTATTCGAAAGTCCCACAAGATCTTTATCTTCTCATTTTCAACAACTTTTCCCACTTTGTGCTCCCATGACTTTTCAGATACAGGGAAGTCATATTTTTTACATAATGCCCAGTGGATTAGTTTAGCAACTAAGTCATGTCTAGCTTTGTAATCAGTTTGTGAAATTTTGCTGCACTCACATATTAAATGTGAAACAGTTTCAACTCTGTCATTGCAAAGTTGGCAGTTTGGATTATTGGTGGATTTTTGTATCTTCACTTACATGGCATTTGTTTGTAGTGCTTCTTCTTGAGCAGCGAGTATTAAACCTTCTGTTTCTTTCTTGACGGTTCCCATCTTAAGCCATGCCCATGTCAAGTTGTTGTCACATTTTCCTTCAATGTTTTTAAAGTGTTGTCCATGCAAAGCTTTGGTTTTCCATCTGTTTAATTTATCTAGCTGTTTTTCCTTATATTCTGGCTTTGTTTCAGTTGTTTTAATAATGTTCTCCAGTTTCACAGCCTGCAGCAATGTTTCTGTACTGTGGTTCACATATTCATCAAACTTTACTTTTCTTCTACAGTTTGATGGACATGCAATAGCCTTCTGCCATCTATTTTTCTTGGCAGGTACAGCCTGTCGATGTCACTTTGTGAATGTAAAGCGTGGTATATATTCAAAAGTTTTTGTGTTTTCCGGTCCAAATTTTCCAGTTTAGCCAAAGTCCAATTGATGATTCCAGTTGGGTAGCATATCACTGGAACTTCCCATGTATTAATAGCTTTAATGATGTTTACAGCATTCAGTTTTGATTTTAATATTTTACGGACCCTACTGATGTATTCCTTTTGTGTTGACTCTTTGATTTTTCCATTCAAGACGTTATCTGCTTCCAATATGCCTAGGTATTTGTAACCATCATCCTTTGCTAATGCTTTCACAATGCTTCAATTTCCTAGTTCTATTCCTTCTATTTTTTCCATTTTTCCTCACTGCATGGATAATATGATGCATTTTTCAAGTCCAAAATTCATTCTGATGTCACTGCTGAACAGTTGGACTGTTGAATATTGATTCAAGTTCTATGTTCACATTCAAGTTCACATTCACTTTTTACATACAGTTTTAAATCATCCACATATAGTAGATGGTTTATTTTGCCATGTTGGCTTGAGATTTGGTATCCCAGTTTTGTGTTTTGTAGCATTATTGTCAGTGGAATTAATGTGATGTTGAACAGTAGTGATGAAAGTGAGTCCCCTTGGAAGATTCCTCTTCTGATGTTGACTTCACCAATGTTCTGCCCATTTGCTGTTAGAATTATTTTCCATTTTTGCATGTTTACTTTCAAAAATGCACAAATATTTTTGCTGATTCCAAAGTTTTCCAGAGAAGCATTAATCCAGCTGTGGGGTAGTGAGTCAAATGCCTTTTTGTAATCGATCCGTGCCATATTCAAATTCGTTTTTCTTTCTCTTGCATTTATTAGTATCCTTTTGTTAATGAGAAACTGATCTTTTGTTCCTCTTGAATTTTTATAATTTCCTTTTTGTTCTACCGGATACAAGTTGTTTTCTATCAGATCATTGAACATTGAATTTGCCAGTATTCCTTTAAAAAATTTGAACGTTCTTGGTAGACAAGTAATTGGGCAATAGTTGCTTGATTCTGTGCCCTTTTCTGGATCTTTCATTATCTAATATGATTATTATTTTATTATTATTATTTATCATCATCATCATTATCTGAATCACAGCCCTGAAACAGGAAACAGACACCATTGCTAGAGGCTCTACCATGGTTCAGTATTCTAGAGCATTCAGTTTGGTCTACAAAATGTGTCAGGCAAGCTGGAAAATCCTAAAATGAACATACACAATCATATACATACTGTAGTGTTCATTTAGGAGGCAATGACATAGAAAAGCTAGATATATAAAATGGGTGGCTGTATAAATTCACTAAATGAAACCAATAACATTTACCATATTTAAAATAAACATTGTTTATTCAGATCTATTTGGATCCAACTCTAATCTCAAAAGAAAAGGTTATTAAAAGTCAGGGAACCTTATCAAAACCCCATATAACATAGGTGTTTTCAACTGTTCATAAACACCAATTTCTTTATCCACTCAATTTCCTTAAAGGAAAATGCCCTTTGATTTTTTAAAATTTATTGGAGGAGAGGAACAAATGACTCTATGAAAGCTTTTCTCATATTGACAGGCCAAGATGATAAAGAGGGAGAAAAAAAATTTAAGATAATACAAAACCCAACAAGCCCCTTTTCTTGTTATTAATTGATTAGTAGTTTTAAATAGATTTTTATTCATCCAAATCTGATAAATATTATTGGTATTCTTATTGTTCTATTATATGATCATAAGGTGCTTGCTTAGTCATTTAAGACATTTCCCAAAAATCTTCCTATCTTCAACTGTAGGAATTAATTTTCATATTTCATCTCACTGAGGGTGTCAAAGTGATGCACAGCTAGTTATCCCATTTCATCCTCAGAATAGCCCAATGGAATTGGTGAGACTGGGACTAGTTGACTTACTCAAGGCTACCTATGATTTCAAGGCTAAGATTAGAATACTGGCTTTGTCTTGAGCTACATCAGTTACTGTTTCCATTTCACAACTCTGATTTTAGTTTATTCTATTGTCATTGCACCTCATACAATGAAATTAAATGCTATCTTCAGTGTACATTATAACCATAAAATAAAACAAAACAGAACACAGACACGCATCCTTCACATTCTGTACAACTGAAATTTTTTAGGTAATCAAGCTGACTCTAGTTCTAGCTAACCACATAACTTTTACTCATGCAATATTTTAAACATTTTTTTCATGGACATTGTAATGTAATGAATGTAGTTTAGTGGGAATACATCTATTTCATTAAGTAAAAATATTATTTCTTCTTCTTGTTCTAAGATCAAATGTTAAAAGAAACACCTATATACCTTCTAAAGCTATATTTATTCAGAAGCAGATTTTTATGAAATTCGTGGTATGTTCTAAACATTTACTTTCCCAAGAGTGCAACATCAAACTGTACCATTAGCAAAATATTTGCTCAACCATTAATATTTGTGCATGCACATCCACTAATGCTTCTTCAACTTAATCATCTTAAAGAGCCTAAAGATTTCAGGTGAACAGAAAATACCCTGTAGTGATAGCTATGGCATATCACATCTATTATCTCCAGAATGCTACACATCAAATGGGGAAGGGCATGCTTCGAACTCTCAATGACTTATTCCATAAATTGGTCAAATAAATGTGAGTGGCATTTATCATAATACAGCCTAATTTTCTATCTAGATTGTCCCTAATTAATGACCTCTTCAACATTATAGAGGAGACACAGAGAGGGCTGTCTGAAGACTAGAATTTCAGTTTATAATGAGGGATCCAAGTCTGGAAACTGTTATGTCATGCTCTAATTTTAAAAGAAGGTCCATGAATTGGAGAATTTGAATTACACTTAAAATGTACAGTATGTGAGGAATGATAGAATAAGAAAGATAAGAGTAAAACTTTGCAAATCAGTTTTTCAATCTGGGATGGGACCTAATAACATTTCCTAGGGGAAAGGGGATGCGGTGGCTCAGTGGCTAAGACGCTGAGCTTGTCAATCAGAAATGTCGGCAGTTCAGTGACTCAAATCCCTAGCACTGCATAATGGAGTGAGCACCCATTACTTGCTCCAGCTTCTGCCAACCTAACAGTTCAAAAGCATGTAAAAATGCAAGTAGAAAAATAGGGACCACCTTGGTGGGAAGGTAACAGCACTCTGTGTGCCTTTGGTGCTTAGTCATGCCAACCACATGACCATGGAATTGCTGGCTCTTCGGCTTAGAATCAGATATGAGCACCACCACCCTAGAGTTGGGAATGACTAACACATCTGTGCAAGGGGAAGCTTTAACTTTACCTAGGAGAAAGGAAAAGGAAACACTTAGTTTAAATATTACAACAGGACATCCAGTAATAACATATTTGTGAGACTTATATTAAGAATGTTGCTGGGGCCTGAATGCAACTTAAGTGAGAGCCAACTCCTGATCTAAAGCATAATATGTCTTCAGCAAGAGATATTTGAATCATCATCATCATCATCATCCACCAACAATCCAAACTGTCGACTTTGCAATGACAAAGTTGAAACTGTTTCACATTTAATATGTGAGTGCAGCAAAATTGCACAAACTGATTACAAAACTAGACAGGACCGAGTTGCTAAACTAATCCACTGGGAATTATGTAAAAAATATGGCTTACCAGTATCTGAAAAGTCATGGGAGCATAAAGTGGAAGAAGTTGTCAAAAATGAAATGTAAAGATCTTGTGGGACTTTCTAGGGACTTTACCTAGAATGCTGGCAGCAACCCGTATCAACCATCAGTGCTAGACAATAATGTGACACATTTTTAAGTGTTCAGTTGACTGAGTTTCATGTTTAACGAATAAAGTGTAAATAATAATAATAATAATAATAATAATAATAATAATAATAATAATAATAATAATAATAATAATGTTTCATGTTTAATGAATAAAGTGTATAATATAAATCAGCTATGGTGGTCCTAGTGATTTTCAGCACATTTGGTGGCATATCAAAAAAAATTTGGCAGTACTTAGGAAAGTTGTCCATTGACAACATTTCCATCTTATTTCAAAATACCACACTGCTTTGAGCTACACATATAGTACACAAATAAATTACAATGTCCTAGGTTCTTGCAAAGAACTTTATGCATAAGAAGGCCAACACTTGCTAAAGAATTGACAGCTGTGGTTTCACATTGTTGTGAAATAATATTATTATTATTACATAATAATAATAATATTAAATTTACAGCTGCCTGACTCCCAGCAACTCTGGGTGGTTTACAATTGTTAACACATTTAAAAACACAAAACAATGCAAATAATACTTTCTTTGAAAATGTTACAATCAAGTATTAGTTAACGCATTTCAAAGATCCATTTGTATATCCAAGGTTATCCAAGACAGCTTGCCAGTTTACTGAAGTTATTTTGCTGAGATCTTGGTGCCATCAGAACTTTCTAGGATTCTGGTTTGTCCTTTAAAATTAATTATTTAAGGAACAATAAATCCTTGGCAATAAAGATAACTTTCGAAGACATCCCAAAATCTAAAAATGATGGTTTGAGAGGCAGAAGCAAAAATCCCAAATAGTTTATGAATCTGATCTGTTTTTCTCTGTTCTTAATTGCATCCAAACCCATCCCCATAGGAGACAACTGTGCTTTTCCTTATGGTATGATTACCTTGCTCCTAAGCTCTATATTTTATTTTTGCAGAAGGTTTACTGCAGTTTTTTCACAATTCCTAAAAATTCAACTGGGTGGATTGTACCTTATATTAATTAATTGGAAGGAGATGTTGATTTTTCCACGAGAGAAAAATAAGATACTGTAATTAGTACTTGTGTTTCACTAGTTCTTTTCTTCTGGAATGCTAAAATACCTGTTTATAGATGGACTTTCTACCAGTGAAGTGAACAGAAGTCTTGCCCCCATTGCTGCTTTGCATGCTGTTCAGCTATAAATAAGGCGGGGAACTTTATGTGGTAAGACTTTTTTGTGAAGGAAGAACCCTTTGTAAAATTAGGTGAGCCCATGCCGAAGGAGGCAATTTTTTGATTAAGAAAGCAGAACATCTGATAAAAGCTTCTGTTTGTTTTTGAAGTGTTAAGCATAGACGTATATCGTTTTTATCTGTCAACAGCCATCATCTTGTCAGAGTTTGGCCGTTGTTGATTTATTACAACCTATGTGAATGTATAATTGGGTAGGCTGGTCTTTAAATCTGCTCAATGCAGGCAGAAATTTTGAAACCACTGGGTCTCGGAGCAATAGAGTAGGAGAAAAGAAAGATAAACCTAGCAGATGAGATGCTTTCTTTAACTCTTCATTACTCTTATGGGCCCTTTCCCCATAAGATTTGTCAGTGTTAGTAATGAAAACATCTAAAATGGAAGGGTTTTCCCCTCCTGTATATTATTTAAAACATCTTCTCATTCAACAGTTATCATAACCTTCAGAGCAAGTGTTATGCTTAGAATGGGTACAGAGATTTCATCTTGACAGATGCTTGTTTTAGGTTATAAGTATTGCTATTCTGGCCTAAGATGTCCTTGGAGAAGAGATGCAACTAGAATGGTACTGGGAAAATTAATTTAAATTGCAACTAAGACATTTATTTAAAGCTGAATTATAATGAGGCTTGTTGACTTTTATTAAAAGCCGGTGAGTTAAAACTATCCACATATTATTCCTGACTTTATTTATTTAATTCCCCTCCTTCCTGGCTTATAAGTAATAATGAAGATAATGGAAATAACATGTTTTTAAATGTAAAGATGATATAGATATAGATACAAAGATAGAGATATTAAAAAGGATAATTGTCTGTGGCCTTGCATATTTAAATTACTAAATCAGCCTTGATAAAGAGCAATTGGGGGAAATGTGAGTGATTGAGAATGAAAACTGACTCCTAAAAATAACTTTTTAAAGGAACATATTAAAACCTTAAAGACAGGGTGGAAGATTTTTTTTTTTTTTTGGCAGCTGAGTGGCTTATCATCATTATTATTTTCAACAGTGAGTAACAATAACATTATGATTTTATGCAGGATGGAAGCAACTTGGGTTTAAGTATATTGGGGAAATTATCCTTGATTTTAAGTATGTTCAGTCTTACAAAGTTTTAATATGGCTACTCTGATTTTATTTCCTATCCCAAATCAGTGAAACATCATGCCATTTTGGGGGAAGATTTTTTGCTAAATTTTTATAATATATTGGTAGGTTCTGAGGATGCAAAACCAGCTCAATTTCCTTTGCCATTAGTTAATCTAGGACTATGACATCTCAAGCACCTTTGTCTAAAATAGAACATGCTATTTTTTAACATAAAATGGAAAATGTGTACAACATGAAGGAAAAAAAGTATGCAATATAAAATAGCTTTGATTCAGTTTGAATGTCAGATTTCCAAACATAGTTTGATTTGAATCAATTCAAAATTCAGGGACAAACTGCTTTGATTTGAACTATTTTGAGATCGGAATTTTAATTTCAAAAAAGAAATCATTTACAGGGTATAATGAGAAAGCATCCAAATACTTCAAGAATTTTCATTTTTTTTAAGCAGAATGAGATAAAATAGCAGCGGTAATAGAAAGTTTACAGGACATTAAGCTTCTAAGTTTCAGCTGGATACTTTTAAGGATTTTGCCAGAGTCTATATTTGAAATATTCCCTCCGTACCTCTTTTGAGGCAGAGATAATAGAACCGAGGAAATACAGCACAGCTGCTACTAAATTATCCAGCAAAAAAACTTAGGCTATACTGAAGCAAGGCAAAGAGAAAAGTATTCAGAACTGTTTTAAAAATAAGCTTTTTATTTTTCTGACATACCAGGCTTTATAAGATACTGAAGAACACCCAGCTTATTTATTATTTATTTTATTAATCAAATGTGTACGGTCTCTCAGCTGACAAAAACTCTGGGTTGCGAAGATATAAAACATTAGCAAAATAGCTTTGCTACTTCTGATTACTGCATTTGGGTACCACCAGGTATAGTAGTCAGAGGCACCAAGCTTTAAATCACATGACTGAAAGTTGTAGGCATGGTCCTAAAATTCAGCCTCCTCTTATGCCTAGAAAGGAAATTGCAGGACTTGTCCAGGCAATCAACAGGAGTCAAGACTCACTTGAAACCTTCCTGACAAAGTTGGTTTGACCCAGTTGTTCAGTAAGGTGTACTTCTCTTGAGAAGGATCAATTCATTGCTACTTTAATAGGATGCTAAACTAGGCAGGGCACAATGAGAAGCTTGACCTCTGGTGATTGACCACTGACTTGCTGAGGCTTTGTGGGTGCTAAGAGGGTTGGCATTGCTGATTGGCAAGGTTGCTCACTCACTGGTAAATGTTCTGTCTTCATTGAGTGAAGGTGAGGCATTAAAGTAGATTAGAGCACATTGTCATTTGTATTAGAATTGTGACTTGCTGGTTTGTTAGTAGAGCTAGCAGAAGTAGGCTGAACTGTGTGATGCAATCCCACAGAGATAAGCAGAAAAAAAGAAAATGACACTTGTAGTCCTATCCCATTCTTAAAAGCAGCAAACATTTGAGCCAGACAACAAATATTAGCTAAGCCCCCTTTTTTTTCATTGTGGAGTGACTGGAAACATTGACCCCAAATTCAAAGTAAGGATTGACTTAAGTATGTGCTCCAGAGCAGTCAGTCTTTAGCCTATATTCCAGGTGTTAACAACTGAGCTGAGTTCTCAGTTGTATTGGGAAGTCCAGCCCAGATGTGATTGTTTAAAACAGGGGTATCAAACTCAAGGCCCAGAGGCCAGATCCAGCCTGTGGGGTGTTTAGATCTGGCCCACAAGGCTGCTCTGGAGATAGCAAAGGACCGGCCCGCAGTGCCTCTGCCAGTGCAAATGTTTTCACTGGGAGAGGGTTGCAGGAGGCCTTTGTAGCTGAAAACAGAGCTTGTGGAGGCTGCAGGTTGCACTCCCAAGTTCTGTTTTTGCTGGCAGAGGGTTGCAGGAGGCTGTTGCAGCTGAAAATGGAGCTAGGGAGCCCATTTTCGCTGGCAGAGCATTTGGGTCACTACAGGCACCCTGACACAAGTGACATTGAGCTGGCCAAGCCCACTCCAACCACACCTACCCTCCAGGTCAAACACAACCCTGATGTGGCCCTCAATGAAATGGAGTTTGACACTGCTGGTTTAGAACAACAAATAAGTTGCTGAAGCTTGTGACTAGGCCGATTCAAGGAGGTGAAATGTGTGAAAATGGATGTTATAGCCTTGCCATCCCAAAGTTGGTCTCATGTGTTGATAAAACTAATTGGTTGGATATTTATGTGAGTACTAGACAGCTCATTTCACCGCTCAGTTCTCTGCACTCTCCAAATTAGAAAAGAAATAACAGCATGTTGTATTGCTTTTAGCACACCAGAAGCAGCAGACCTACAGTACACTTTGAAGAGCTACAAAGCACTTTGAAACCACTTGATTCAATTTGCTGCTTTGAAACCCTACTTCGGTTCCTAAATCTGCTTTGATGGGGGCTGGAGGG
This sequence comes from Cerberus rynchops, assembly GCA_032468195.1. NCBI lineage: Eukaryota > Metazoa > Chordata > Lepidosauria > Squamata > Homalopsidae > Cerberus > Cerberus rynchops. Next base: position 114,015 of record JANHFJ010003966.1, read on the forward strand.
GTGGGGAAGTGAAGGTTTATTTAAGGTGCACACCCATTTAAACTTTTTCACAGACTTGCTATATTTATCATATAGCAAGTCTGTGAAAAAGTTTAAATGGGTGTGCATCTTAACTAGTGATGGGTTATATATTCCCTCCCCAACTCATCTGAGGTTATAAAGGATGGTGTGGATTTAAATGCCACTAACAGCAAGTCTTTTTTTTTTTTTCCTTTCTTTTTATACTTTTTTTTTTCATTTTTAATTAAAAATGAAAAAGCCTAGCCTAAACTCCGTTATAGAGTTATCCGTTATCTTGTAGATCCAATTTATAAATAGAAAAGGAATACTTCTTTTTTAACTGGGGAGAAGTCTGGAATTTATTTCCTGGGCAGTAGAACCTTAGAACATTCTCATTTAAGTTGAAAAACACTAAACACAATTTTCATTCCCTTCTGGAATGCATATGTAAATCAGTTATTTTACATTTTTGTTTTTGTTTTTTACCTAATATACTGAAACATCTGTGTATTTCTCAACATACATATTTTTCCAATTCAGTTTCCCAGCATAGTTTTTTTTAATTCAACTGTCTCATAATATTTGCTTCTAGATATGCATAGATATGCATAAAAGCATCGAGTAAGATGCTCTATATTTATACTTTTTAATGTATTTCCCCCCACTAAATACTTCTATTTGCAAATGTATAGAAAATAGACATAAATGGATTATTTTATTCCTATGCTATGACAATCTTTGCCTGATGGATCATGCATTTTCATTTTCACTGAAATCCATGGTAGATTTCTTTTATATCTTTAACCAGGGGCACTAAGGAATTCCCTGTAACAAAGGAAAATTCTCAGACCTTAAGCAGTGTAATGTAAAATGGAGCAATGAGTATAGCATAACCCCTTCTGATACACATGCATTAAAAAGAAAAAAATACGGTTAATTAGAAGATACAGTATAATCCTTTGGAAACATGAGGTGAGAGGATACATAGTAAAAAAAAATCTGAAAAAAAAAATCTAAAGTATTGAGTAAGAGAGAAACAATCTCAGATTGAGAACAAAGCAAGGTATTTTGGAGGGATCGATTGATGCCGCTAAAGACTTAAGTGCATCTGAACATTTATGTTGGCCTAAGCAAAAGATTGGCTGAAGTGAATATTTTTAGCTCTCTAAGACGAACCGACTTAATCAATGTTTGCAAAAACATAGTTTTAATTCTCCACATTTACACTTCTCAGATGCCAAAAAGAGTGAAATACGTAAGACATATTCCAGAAGCTGATCCACATCAGATGAATCAGGTACGTTATTTTCCTCCATAGGGCTTGGAGCTGATCTAGGTTTTAAGAGACACAATATACTGTACATGCACACTGCTTCAGCATCTGGAGAAGGGGCAATGGGGAGGGCCTGGAAGAAGTAGAGAAGCATTTTGTTCAGAAACCAGATGTGCCATTTGCCTTGTCTATTGGTTTATGTCTCTGGGTCATTGCTTAGGTCTACAAAGCTCACCAGGTGTACATTTTAAAGGGGAGGGACCTGATTTAGGTGTTCACCAAATGCCATTTTGATGAAAACAGTTTCCTTGATACATTCACTGGTTGTCCAGTAGTGCAATCTCTTTAAAAGGATCTGTGTATCTTAGTTATATAAAGGAACAATGATCCTTATGTCCTGGAGGTGAAAGATTCTATATATCTCCAGTTTGCCAATAGAAGACAGGATATTCCTCCCCTCAGCAACCTGACCTTAGTTTATCTAGAATCTAAATGTAATTCCACAGGGCCCAGCTTAGCATCTCTTGTCTCAAGGTTCCTCCAGGGGTTAATCACCATGCATTATTTTGGGACTCTACAAATGACTATAAACATACATTGCAAAGGAAGGATTTGCTTGCCCTTTTCTTTCTGAGGAACAGAGAGACAGCAATGTAAAACTAGCTTGTAAATTACCACTGGTTTTCCCTCCCTAATTCAGTGGTGATGTAGAGAGAAGGGAAAGCAATATGTCACTTAATGAGCTTTATTGGGCTTGTGGATCAGGTGAAATACAGCCCCTGTTTGCTTCCACCAACTAAATGTACATCTTTCTAATGTGATTAGGCCTTCATATAGGGCAGAAGGCAATTTATTATTCTGCCAAGGAGAACCAAGTTTTTCTTTAAAAATTGTTACTCCCGAAGTCGGCAATTACTTTAAAATAAATTTACCAAAGGCAAAATTGTGCCTCTTGGGTCAGCAAAGGACTTCTCTGTTTTTCTTGAAGAGACAAGGTGTTTATTAAGGACCTTCTTAGTTTACTGTGTAGGGTTTTTCACTTTGAATAATTGTCCAATTAAATATAATTTGGAAATCCGTGCTAACAGAGTGCTTGCATTGTACTAGGAAGAATATCTCTGAAAGATGTGCATTAATAAATCCCTCTGAGCCCTATCACCTTTAAAAATGGTTTCTTTTGTTTAATTTTTGGAATTTTTTAGTAGAGATCTAAGCTGTATATTTGGTCACAGTGCTATTTTTGCACAAATAATTTATATAGGTCCTTCTTTTGAAATCCAAAGAAAGCAGGTTCAATATTTAATATAAGTTTTTTTTTCCTGGATGGTAGCTCGTGCTTAGATTAAGGACATATTTTACTACTGAAACTTTGATATCTCATGTTTCTGACTAGTTATTTTTAGTTACACTTGTAACAGGAAAATAATAATATAAGTATTACAAAGATTTAGAACTGTAGGTTCCTGATGTGAAGGAATATATATATATTTCAAGCTGATTTTATCAGATATTAGTCTTTTCCTTCCACCTTCATTACCATACTTGTCTTCTATTGAAAAATTCCCCTTAGCAATCTGCTTTTAGACAGACAGGTTTGTAACCTGCAGAGTTTAAATATACGTGATGTCAAAATGCTAACTGAAGATAAATTTAAATGGAACAATTAGTGAAGGGAATACGAACATGGTCTGGAATATATTAATACTTGTTTGGAGCTAAATTGATATATTCAATAGCCAAGAATATAGTGATGGAGCAAAGCACATACGCTGTCAATATTGAGAACTAAGAAACTAGAAAAAACATTCACAGTGTTTTCTAGAAGAAAGAAATCTGCTATGTATGTTTTTTTTTAAAGAGGAAGAAATGGAATGATTCATTAGTAAGGACTCAATCTCAGTATGGACAGTATAATAACATTTGTGGCTTTTCAGACCACAGAACTTGTTGGCATCCATTGTTCTCAACTCATCATTCTTGTACAAGATACCATAGGTTAAGGAAATAATTGAAGGGATGGTCTATGGCAGTGAATTCCATTCAGATTTTAAAAAATAATAAAAATGATGAAATAGTACAGTAAGAAAATTCATATGATATAGATTGGATTAATCTGCATATTCTTAGAAGTACCCTAGGGAATATTCTTAGAAGTACCCTAGGGAATAAGAATTACTTAGTGGTCTGGAATTCAAATCTTTGGGGCAATTTGAACATTAAATCAAGTGGTTGTTAATTAATTGCAATGAGTATAAGGTATGCCAAAGGAAACAGAAGGCTCAACAAGCCACTGAGGAGACTAAATGGATGTTAATGATGCACAAACTGTTAACATTTCTGTCATTCTTGGCGATTATTTGAAGTAGCACTGGAGAAAGTTTGCTTGTAATATTTTTTCTATTGTCAATATGTAAATAAACAATATTGTTAATAGCAATAGCACTTACACTTACATACTTGCTTTACAGCCCTCTCTTAGCAGTTTACAGAATCAGCCTATTGCCCCCAATAATCTGGGTCCTTGTTTTACCAACCTCGAAAGGCTGGAAGGCTGAGTCAACCTTGAGCCAGTGAGATTCGAACAGTCAGCAAAAATAGCCCGCAGTACTGCATTCTAACCACTGTGCCACCATTGATAGTAACGCCTGACATTATTGACAGATGTATAAATGGGAGTCAAGCAGAGGCGACTCTCAATGGGCAAGGGCATGAAGTCAAAGTAATTGACATGACCATATTTCCTTTGTGTCCTTTCTGAAACCCATAACTTCTCAAAAAATCTAACTTTTCCAGCAAGCTGGTCTGGCCTGATGCCCCTGGGTTATTTTAAATTGTGGGTAATTTTTAATAGTTAAATTTTA
>JANHFJ010003968.1:64080-75131 GCA_032468195.1 Cerberus rynchops
TAAAACCCACCCGGACGCCCCAGACTGGACGTAAAAAGAGGACATGTCCGGGGAAAAGAGGATGTTTGGTCACCCTAAACTATAGGGTGTAGGGTAATTACTCCCAGATGCCAGACATAAGGCCCATGGGAATCAAGTTCACCTCAATGAGAGCTCATAATGGCCAGAGCGAGTAGCTGAGCAGCCAGCCATCTATCTGATTGGCTAATATGACCAGTGACACTAGGGGTCATGGTGGATATCTATTTCTTTTATTATAACAAAACACGAGAAATATTTAAAGTTGGTTTCACATTTGAACATGCCGATATGATGTACCCAATAAAACTGATCTTTGAGAAAAGCCATAGTCTCAGAGTCAGTGGCGGTATTCAGCCTGGTCGCACCGGTTCTAGCAAACCGGTAGTGGCAGCAATATTTGTCCCTGCCTACCTGCCCCTGCCCTATCCTACCCTATATCCCCTTCTTCTTTTTTCTTTGTAGCTCAGCTGAATTTCATGGAACAGCTGTTTTGTGTGCCTCCGCAGCCTTCCTACTCACCCAGGCTGCCTCCAGTAAGGAAGTACTTGCAGTTTAGAAGCCACGTGGTCGCATGGATGGCACATGTGCATGTGCACTGAACCGGTAGTAAAACCAGTTGCATCCCTCCACTTCTCAGAGTCCTGAATTGATTGGGCTATTTACTTGAACCATGACACAGGAAGTATAAGAGTTGTAGTCCCATCTGGTCCCCTGAATTGAAACTAGTGATTTCTAACTGATTCATAAGTCATAACCGAGTCTAACTAAACTTGGTACATCATTGACCAGTGAGACAGCCAACTTTATTGATGATACTGAACTGTACAGAGTGCTAGCAACAAAAGTGATAGTGAAGAGCTCCCCAAGAATCTCTTTAAACTAGGTGGATGGGCAACCAACATGGCCAGCCAAACTCTTTAAGATCTTAAAATGCACAAGAGTAATTAAGACAATATAAAAACATATTGAGCTGCATAAGTTTAACTAAGACAATAGACGTACATATTGAGATATTTATATCTCAGAAGTTGTCCTGATCTCTTGCTCAGCCAGCTGATGAAATAATTGTTTGTTTTAATTTCATTTCATTTCAAATGTCATAATAATGTGATGTCTCATGCTGGTTCAGAACAGAAGAGGTTTTGTCTAGCTGTGAATAATGATTATTTCTATATGCAGTATGCAAAAACAAGAACAAATACTGAAGGGTAAACTTTAGAATTTATTTTAAAGCTGCCCTTGCTAGCGAACCTCAATTCAGATTATATTTTCTCCTTTCTAGAAAGGCTAGATGTTATTCCACCATGGATGCTATTTCAGGTAACACCTCTACATATATGTGACCAGCAAAATAATTCCTGTTTTAATTAATTAATTAATCAATAGTTTTTTTAAAAAAAAATCCTGTATTTGAATAATTGATTGTCTTTTATAACTTTTCTTTAGATATTTTTTTAATAGAAAGACTTTGATCCAAATTAAAAAAAAAAATACTTGGAAGGATTTTGTAAAGCTTCAATTAGCCCACTAAATATATTGCCTGTGCACATTTGGAACCATCATGTTTTCCGATCAATATTACACTGTTGTGTGAGTGTGTTTAACGTTTAGCTAGCTATTGGACAAGCTTAACTCTTTTGTGTTTCTGACGAAAATTTTCTCCCCTCCCAACACTAATATGTTGTACCTCTTTTGAAATGTTCTTTCAATTGGTAAATGTCACTGAAGTCTGGATTTGTAAACAGAGGGGCAAGGTGGAAAAAATCCAATCCCATTCATTTTGACATCTTGTGCTTTTTACAGATATGAGTAGCCATTTTCCAAATCAATAAACCAGAATCACAGCTTCCAAATCAAGAGCATGATTCTTTTTTACTCTAGAAGTACAACTTTGTACTAGAATTTTCAGTTCCATAAAAGCAAAAGACTATTGGAGGAGCAGTGGTGGCACAGTGGGTAGAGTGCAGTACTGCAGGCTGCTTCTGCTGACTGCCAGCTGCTGACTGCAATTTGGCAGTTCAAATCTCATCAGGCTGAATATTGATTCAGCCTTCCATTCTTCCAAAGTGGGTAAAAGGAGGAGTCAAATTATTGGAGGAAATATGCTGACTCCGTAAACCACTTAAAGAGGGTTGTAAAACATTGTAAAGTGGTATTGCACAGAGTCTGGATCAAACTGGTAAGTGGGGTACACATAATTCAATATGAGTGACCAGGTGACCAATATGAGGTGGTATGACTTCATACCACCATATCAGACATGGTCTACATGCAGTAGTTTCAGTTTACTGATTTATTGTTAAGCCTATGCATAGGAATTTTGGTTAGCACCTGGCTAGAACTAAATAAGAGTCAACATTTTTCAAGGCAGGTTAGACTTAATGCATTTGTGGCTAAGTAATGATTCTAAAATGTTGTCTCTTTTACCTCCTCCCCTTGGCTCTGCCACTCCTTCTTCTACACACCCTTAATTAACTTCTTGTTCTCCATGAGAGATATTGTTGGTGCAAGTGCTATATAGGAGAGGAGCTGTATAAATGTTTCATGATTAAAACTATGATTTGTATGCTGAAGATAGTAGTATCATTAATTATAATTGATCTCTAATTGAGCTCTTAGGGAGTTGGTTCTTTGGCATGATTGATTGAATGAACTAATGCAGCATAAGCAAATTTCATGACTCAATTTCGTATTTTCCATATTTGTTGCACAAAATTATTTTTCCTACTCAGACATACAATAAGCTTTATAAAATTAAGTGTCATTTATTCCTAGGTAAATTAGTAAAGGTTTGTAGTCTTAATCTACTAAGATCTCTATTCTTTATTATGCTTGAGTAGGATAGGATAAATTTGATAGTGATATGGCACCATGTACACCTATCTGCCCTCCAAATTTTTAATAATTATATTTGATCTCCTATGAACTTGATTTCATTGATGGCTGCATTGAGGCTGAGTTTGACCTCCAAGGGCTGGGGTGGTTGTGGCCAGGGTGGGCATGTCCAGCTTGATGTCACTTGTGTTGGGGGGGGTCCCTGTGGTGGTCCAAGAACCCTGCCAGAGAAAACGGAAGTTGGGAGGGCCGCATGTGGCCCTCCTGAGGTCCATTTTCACTGGCAGAAATACTGCGGGCCAGTCCTTCACTGTTTCCAGGGTGTCCCCATGGGTCAAATCTAAGTACCTATGGGCTAGATCTGGCTCCCGGGCTTGAATTTGATATCCCTGTCCTAAATTACCAGCTCTGATAAAAACTTTTAAAAATATTATATTGCTAAAGAAATAATAATTCTTTTTAGATAAGGAAACTTATACAGTGGTATGGGAGAAAATAAGTTTTCTTCAAGGATTCTTATTAAAAATGCTAATATGGTAAGATGAATATGTATGATGATGCATAGTAAAGGAAAATAGGTTTCATAGGTCTGCTAGACAGTCCTTTTGAGGCAAAATTTCTAAGTAAAATCATGGTATCATCATTATTTGGATCTTCATTAATGTTCTGTCAGTTCTAAAGAAGCCTTACTAATGTGATATAATTTCTTTAATCAAAATTTCAGTCAAAGATCCCCAGATGAATGCTTTGCAATTCAGTATTTCATTATTAATAAGTAATTTGTTGTTGTTTTTTTTCTATTTTTGCTTCCAGGAATAATTTTACTTGTTACTGTTAAATGATAACACACTACACTGAATCTCAAAACAGAACTGACTGCATCTTTATCCATTCAGGATCATTAAGTAAACATTTCCTATACACAAAATAGCTGAATGTTGTTTGTATTTTTGTGAAGAAAAAAAAAAATTATTCTGAAAAAGCTCAAGGCTGTATCTATGCAGAGTGAAATTATTTCTAGAACTCTATGGCTTAGTCTCATGAAATTTCTGGAATAGGTTAAGTTTCCATCATTGAAAAACAAAATAAATACCAAAATTGTAGAAATCACTAGGAAGCTACTTCATTGTAGTGGTTGTCAGGGTAGGGAAATGAATACAGATGTTAGGTTTCCTAGCAACCTTGGCCCTGCCTGTTTTTCTCACTGAGCAAAAATTACCCTCATTTTTTTTTAAAAAAAGGAAGAAAAGTAAAAAAAAAACCCCAAAAACCTGTCAATTCCATCCATTCATGAATAGTCAAAACTTTCACAAATAATGTTCAGTTTTCCAGATTTCTGAAAAATTCAGGTATTTAACTCTTCCTTCCCTTTCCTCAAGGATACGCTCAGAAAGTCAAAACAAATTAGACAAACTAGTTTTGATAAAGGCATGCAGAATGAAGATTGTGCTTAATTTAATGTTATCCTTGACCTTCTTTTACAAAGTAGTTCTTCCCTAGTTTTGAGTAATTTGCTTTCCCATTACAATCTGCTCTTGTTGCAAGGTGGATGGGAGTGGTTATATTGTTTAAGAGAACTGACCACAAACTGAATAATAACAATTATAGTGATACAATTTATTTGTTAGGAAGACTCATGAGGTGATGACGTGGCTCAGAACAAACCACAATTTAAACAGAGAACAGACAACCAACAACCTTCGTTTGACAGCTCCCCTATTTATACAGGAGCTGTCAAACGTCTTAGCCAATCAGGAGCCTCAGCTTTCCCGCCTATTTGGCAGGCGCTCTCCGCTCCTGAACTATAACAGTATTCAACACAATTCTTAAACGATTTAAATGCATGTGGACCAAAAATTATTCACTTGATAATCTGCAATCAATGTATTTAACATAGATAAAATAGAATAATAGAATTGGAAGAGACCTGGGACCCCAACCCCCTGCTAAAAAGGAGACCCTATACCGTTTCAGACAAATGTTTGTCCTGTCTCTTTTTGAAAGCCTCCAGTGATAAAGGCAAGCTATTACATTAGTTGATTGCTCTCACTTTTAGGAAATTTCTCCTTAGTTTTAGGTTGCTTATTTCCTTGCTTAGTTTCCAACCATTGTTTCTTGTGTTGCCTTTTGGTGCTTTGGAAAATAGTTTGAAACCTTTGGCTTGTAGGACCCTCTCAAATATTGGAATACTGATATGTCTCCCCAGTTCTTCTTTTCATTAGAAAATAGAATAGAATTCTATATTGGCCAAGTGTGATTGGACACACAGGGAATTTGTCTTTGGTGCATATGCTCTCAGTACATAAAAAGAAAGGTACATTCGTCAAGGGATGCAACACTTAAAGATAGTCATAGGGTACAAATAAACAATAAAATCATACTAGGAAACAATAATCAATATAAATCATAAGGACACAAGCAACAAAGTTATAGTGGGAGGAGATAAGCAATTAGACTAGACATACTCAATTCCAGTAACCATTCTTCATATGTTTTAGTCTCCATCCCCATAATCATTCTTGTTCCTCTTCTCTGAACTCTTTCCAAAGTCTCAGCATCTTTTTTTTTATATATATATCATGGTGACCAAAACTGGATGAAATGTTCCAAATGTAGCCTAACTAAGGCTTTGTAAAACAGTTATAGAACTTCATGTGATCTTGATAGGCAAATAGGCTTAGGGGCTACCCCCAAACAACACAAACATTAACTTTTTTTTTTTTCAGGAAAGGATTGGAAGAACTCTAAAAACCAAATGTCTTTATGATAAATTTGTAGCACAACCAGAGGCCACAACCAGAACTCAAATGCTTCACAATTAGCACTTCAGAATAAGCATCTTGATGTTTATTTACTATTTGTGTTATTTAAAAAAAAAAACAGATACTAAATTCAAGAGTTTCTGAACACCTTTAGAGTACATCATTGAAAGAATGATACTTGTTTGTTTATGGGGAATTAAATATGTGAAGAAGAAGCTACTTCCCGCAGGCAATACGGACCCTAAACCAAACCATAACAAACATAGGACTATAATAATTTCTAAACTACCTCTTAAATAATCTACCTCTCTTAACCACTCCATAATCTCCCTCCCTGTCTATACTACCCCCTTTGCCTGCTACCTTGCGAGCGATCGAAAACACATTTCACTGCATTTCGTACTATGTATGTATACGTATGTATGTGATGAATAAATTTGATTTGATTTGATTTGATTGATTGTTTCCCCCTAGACCTGGACTTAAGAAAGAGGTTCTGGACAGGGCTAAGGACTTCTTAGCTGAACAGACATGCTGCTGTCAAGAGATCCTATTATAATGATCGTTTATTAGGGAAATCTTGGAAGGAGGGACTTGCCTGGGAGTTTTAAAAATTATTCCCCTTCCTTGGGTATTGCAAATTATATTCATAAGAAAAGAACTCTAATGATTTGGCACAAGTGCTTACATTGCTTTTGTAAAAACTTTTGCAAAAGTTTCCACAGCTAATTATTTTAAGGCTCTTGAAAGCCATACGTGATCAAGCCATGCCCAGCTGGGTTCATATCCTTAAAAGAGCCTTCCTCATTAGACAGTAATTTGTATTGTCTACAGCAAAATCAATGCATTTAAGAGAGCTGTGGTCCAACACATTTGAGGGTATCATGTTGGGTGAGTTTAGCATAATCAAAATTGCTACTGAAGGAGCAGAATTCAAGCACTTTACTCATAACAATAACTCATGATAATAATTTGTAATAATTTACTCTCCAGTGAATAGAGATGCTAGATCTATGATTCAGCAGAACCAGCACATTCTTTTGCAACCTTAAAACATTTATTGTGACATAAATAAGACACCACATCAACATATTCGTAGAATATAATTCTCATTTGATAAGATACTTGTCAACAACTAGCAAACACAAAATTTCAGGGAACAAACCTGGCATCAGATCAAGATGTCATCTGTGGACCCACCTCTCCTCAGACAATGGATCTCACCTTGCTCATGTCCCATTGTGAGTTGTACAGAGACTGGAAAAGTCCTCCTAAATGAGATAGGAGGTTATAATGAATTAGGCAGATCCCACAGAGATAATTTGATCTCCCCAAAGCTAGCATGTTTATATGCTTTTTGCTTTGCCAGTTGAAAACAATACATGGAGCCCCTTCCAACTGGACAATGCCTTAATAGCTTGATTAAAACAAGGGTACTTGTTATTACCTATTGATTTATTCTCTTTTGCCAGCATTTCTATATAGTCAAAGATTGGGTACTTACTGTGCTTGAGCTATGTTCTCAGGAATTATCAATTATGAAAATATCAGCAAATTTTCATCATCAGTAAAACATCTATTAGACCCAGTATGCTGCTATTTCAAAGCAGTTTTATATGGTTTAATTGTAATGATATGGGAACAATTCAGCTTCTCCATTTCTCTACTTCGCAGAGGACAGTGCCATCTGTTGGTCTTCCAATAGTTTGCATTTAATAATAAAGTCAACTAAATTTAAATTTGACTTTTGGCATTTTCAGAAATCCTGTGAGAATATGTTTTGACATTTTGAAATGATATTCTGGCATATTTTTAACTACTTGGCCAATGAAGAATATTTAAATTATTATTTAAAAAGAAATAACCATTCTGTAGACTTTTTGAGTGACTTAATTTTGCTCCATTTTCAAATAAGTAGATAAGTTCTGAAGGTATGTGTAGATTTCACCCTTGGATTTTACCAACAATGAAACAAGAAACTGCCATTTTTGCATAACAGATTTCTTGCACAAGAAGTAAGCAGTGCAAAACCTCTTAAAAGAACAACTCAAACAAATAAAGGCTGCATAGAAAAAAAATTAATCCAGTAGCAATTTGCTTGTAGTTGCTAGCATCAGTGAATGTTCACCCTGTACAGGTAGTTCTTGACTTACAACAGTTCATTTAGTGACCATACGAATGTTTCAATGCCACTGAAAAAAGTGACTCATGACCATTTTTCACACTTATGACCATTGCAGTATCAACATGGTCATGTGATTTACATTTGGATGCTTGGCAACTGATTCACATTTATGATGGTTGCAGTGTCCCAAGGTCACGTGATCATCTTTTGTGACCTTCTGACAAGCAAAGTCAATGGGGAAACCAGATTCACTTAATGTTATTACTAATCTAAGAACTGCAGTGATTCACTTAACAAATGTGGTGAGAAAAGTTGTAAAATGGAAAGTTGTAAAATGGGACAAAACTCACTTAACAAATTTCTCACCAACACAAATGTCTCAATTGTCATAAATTGAGTTCTACCTGTATTCTATTGGTCATTGTTTGTGAAAGAGCTTTCTTGCTGCACTCTGCATCCATAGATAACTGCTCCCCCTCCCATTCCCATAGATGGGAAGGAAGACTCTGAGGTAAAAGTAGTGTTAGACACAGAGTGAAGCAGGTTGAGTATTTAGTACACAGGAAAGGATACCCATCATTGGTGGCAGCAACCTACATTCATTGTCACAATTGACACATCTTTTCACAACCAATATTCCAACAAACCCCATCCTTAGAAGCTATCAAACTTGCCAGAGTCAAGTGCCGATCAAAACAAGCAATAGAAACTCTTCCATGGGATGAAGGGATCTTTGTGGATACCAAAAAATAGACCAAATATGGAAAAATTCCTTCCACATCAGGCATTAAAAAACGTGATAGGGGTTGATCAGCAGGTTCCTGAAGGAATGGCAGCTGTCACCTCAACTGGAGCAGATGAATGACAGGAAGTCTTATATGCTCCTGGGGAGTTGCTGGGAGAACACAACTAGATTTTGTTCTTACATTCCACAACCTGTTTCACCTGAGAACTCAGAAGCAAAGATGAGTATGAAGGGGATTATGTGATAGAATGTATGGATGACCTCAAAGAACAAGATATGCCTAGGAAACACTCAGACTAGAGAGGCAGGAGCTTCCAATGGCTTAACAGTAAGTAAATAAACTTAAATAATCTTGCCCTTAATGGATCAAGCAAGTGGAGATGGGAAGTTCCTTCAGACTTGTAACATTCTGTTAATGTAGAGTTACAATAATTTTGAATTAGTTCATCTTGTTGTGTTTTCTAGTTTATCTGAGAGGGCTGGCACCAGTTTATCAGAAAGTTAAACAGGAGAAGGAAAGCATCAAAATCTGATGCAACCAACAAGTTAAGGGCTGTGTATGTTATCTCTCCTCTCTCATCAACACCAAGAGAAACCAAGGAAAGGCGCAAACCATTGTAACAGTATATCCCACTGCCAAGCCCTGCAGCCAGTTCAGAAGGCTATGGTATTGAAAGCCACTGAGAGATCAAGCAGCACAAAGATAGATATGCCATCTGTCACAAGGATCTCTCTAAGGTCATCCATGAGCATGACCAGTGCTATTTTCCTACTATACCCAGTCTGAAACCTGACTGACCAGGTCTAAAGAATCAATTTCCTCCAAGATCCTCTGCAATGGCCATTCGACCACCTTCTCCTCAACCCTCCCCTCAAAGGAAAAAGTAGAAACTTGAACAATAGTGGTCCAGAATAAAGGGATCTATATAGAACATATTACAATAGATAAGCAGTGAGATGAAAAATTGTCACCTCATTGTTTGATTGATGGTATTTATAAAAGAGATATTGGAGTGATCTCTCGATAATAAATCTCTTGAATTATAAAAATATACAAGGTTTGAGCACTATACTCCATAACATTCCTCTCATTCACGTCATTTATGAGGAAAGAATTTTTTTTCAGACATTAAAATAAAAAAAAAACCACCTGTGTTTTGTTATGTTTGAAAGTATTGAACATGGAGATCCTTGATGGCACCAATTCAGTCTAAGTCAGTTCATATGTGGAGATTCTGCTTTGCTTTGTGAAGTCACAGAAAACCCAATCCAGAACTGCCTGATAAATCTTAGGATTTGGCTAAATCCATTGCAGGATGGCCTCCCCCTTCCCCTATGCCCACCAAATATAATCTGACTGACTTTCATTCTGTGTGTATTCTATTTCTGAATTTGCTTAAACAACATAAAATAAGTGTGTTGATAGAAAAAAGAGGAGCATACTTTGTTGCCACCCACTGTGCAAACCTTATAACATTCTATTTTTGTAGCTTGAATGCCAACAATCAAGTTATTTACCACCATAAAAGGCCAGTGGCAAAATGAATTCCCTGTAAATTCTGCACACACTTTAATGGACTTGATAGATCGCAGCTGAAAGGAAGCTATCACTGACAGATCTCAGTATGATGTCAAGCAGAGAGCAACCGACCTACTGCTAGGATCCATTTGGAAACAAACTGAGTTATTTTCTAAAATGACATGGGAAGTCGATAAAACATGAAGATGTCTCTCTCAGGCTCTGACAGTGGCAGATTGGCACATGCTGGGTTAGTAAGATTTGAAAATATAAATCTTAAAATGGCCTAGAATCTTACTTTTACAGGAGTTTCATGTAAGAGTAACCTCAGGTATGCCATGCCCTCATCTCTGCTCGGTGGAGGAAGAGAAATTTATGGACATACTTTAGATTATGTCAGCCAGCGTGTTAGCTGGTGAGGACTAGAAGACGGGCTTTTTCCGCAGTGGCTCCTGCTCTATGGAACACCCTCTCTTTGGAGATCAGAATGGCCTCAACCCTGATAGCTTTTTGACAGGCCCTGAAACCTTAGCTATATTTCAGTGTCTGGGGGTGCTCAATGTATCAAGGGCTCTGTATCCTGGCTGTATTGCCAACTAGTCAAGAATCTTGGTTGCTATGTATATTTATTTTGGATGTTTTTATTGTTTTAAAATGTTTTTAGTATTTAATTGTAATAGTTTGAATTGTAGGCTGGCCAGAGTCATTGACTGAGATAGGTGGCTATAGAAATTGAATAAATAAATAAGCAAATAAATATTGTCTATTTCATTAGAAATTGTGCACATTAGTCACTAGATGGCAATCTTTACTACTGAAATGCAAACTACTTTTGCCTTTTTGCTTTCAGAAATGGCAAGCAATCTGTTGCTTCTGTAAAAAAAAGGAGTTTATTAAGTTACTATTTATTAGCAGGATGGTTATGTTAATATTTGACATATACTCTGGCAGCAGAAAGTCTCTTATAATTATTTATTTATTTATTTATTACATTTTTATACCGCCCCCTCTCCCTAGGGACTCGGGGTGGTGTACAGCAATTAA
>JANHFJ010003970.1:12099-23340 GCA_032468195.1 Cerberus rynchops
TGTCAATAGAATTATTAAACATTACTAAGAAAAATAAATATATAAATAAATATGCTGATATGCCCTTACCCGAAGTAACTTTCAAGAACACAATTAAGAAATATAACTCTAAAAATAACTCCTGGATTATATCTGTGTAATAAGCAAACATACCTGTGTGTAATAAGACATACGACTCTCCATCAGAAGTTTCCTTTCTTCCTTTACTAATGGCTTATTCTGAAGAGTTGGTATAAGAGGAGAAGGGTGTCTAGAAATCTGAAAAACAACAAAATGGGCGGATGAAAATGTGCACTTCTAAAACTGACCTCAGCAAGTACAATAAATTAAAAAACCGTCACAATTTTATTTTGATGTATATTAATTAACGTTCTGATTTGGCTATATTTATTTTTAAAGTGAAAATAAGGGAATTTTAGGAACCTATTTATGAAAACTCATTGTCAAATAATATACAGAATTTACATTTTTGGAAGCAAAAAACAATATTGACTGACGTTTGCATTCTATCTTGCTAATATTAATAGAAGTTCTAGTTTTGGATAAAGTGAATTCAATTGTATTTAAAAAATTAAACACTGTATTAAAAAATCAGAATACACAAAAGAGTGTGGCCAAAACCCTGTTCTAGCATAAAACTCAATTAAGGTAAGTACATTTATGTAGAGGTGGCAGGGCCATACAATACTTTCCTGATGCTCTCAGCCCCCCAACTTTTCACACTGTCAGTGTGTAATTCTGATCATATTAATTTGAACATGAACAGAACAATACACAATTAGGACATAATATCATCAGAAACCTAACACTGTAGAATCTGTGTTCTCTTGTGACCACTCTGTCAGAAGGGACTTGTGTCCTAGACACATAAGGAATATATGCATTTCTTTTAACTGGGATTGGAGAAGACTGAATTCTGGGGACTAGATAAAAGCTTATCTAGAAATCCGTTAAAGACTGTTCAGTCCCTGTATCTTACTCATCTTTAACTTCCCTGTTTCCTTTTCTTTAATGTCTGTTGGACGGAAGATAAAAGGATATTGATACAAATCATTGTGAATAACATAAGATTTCTCTAGGCTTTTTTGTATTTATGACATTTACTTTGTAATCTTTCCTTTTATAATAGTTTGCCATTATAATTCAGGTGGGTAAATTTACTTTGTGCTATCATTTGATTTTATATATACACTTGCCCAAAATAAATCTCTCTCACACTATGAAATGAAAATAACTGAAATTTAGCATGTTAAGTCAATTATTATTTTTCTTAACACAAATGTGTTCTATAGTACTAATAAAATAAATGGCCATCACTATTCTTAGCTCTGACCATGTGGGAAAATGGGGTAAAGAGGAAGCAGAATTATAAATGGACGTTTCTTTTCTGTTTTGCATCTATCTTGCAAATTTTAATCAATACATAATCAGTGGCTGTGCAGGATCCAATAATTCATTGCCCAGATCATTGGGCACAAATTCTCACAAACAGAGAGACTTAAAATTTCTTCCTGCCCTATTCTTTATACATACAAGGTGCATTTGCAAAGTGTATATGTAAACTTGACATTCGATCCACACAGTATTGAAAGAAAAACAAATGCTCTAATGTGACAACTATCAAACAGGACCTGGCCCATTACAGAATGAAATTCCATCAGTTATGCTGTGATCAGCTAAACCTCAACAGCACAACCCAATGAAAGCTAATTCTGTTTAATATATTTATCAATGTTCTATACTACTTTGAACTCTTATGAATTATGCTGTTAAACATTTTAGATGTGATTTACGGAAACATTTCCACAAAGTTGAATTTACATACTCAGATCTTAATCTAAGGAATGTCTACAGGTAATCCTCAATTGGTCAATTAGTCATTTAACAATCTTCCAAAGTTATGACAGCCTCGGAAAGGATGGCCATCATAAAACAGAGAGTCCTCTCCTGCAGTCACATGATTGTATTTCAGGCAAACCAGCTCACAGTGAACTGAAGAAGCTTTTTGGATTAAAAGTGAAATGTCTTCAGGGAAAAATAAAGGAAGTCCAGTTGCCTTTTGAAAAAGCACCTTTGGGGCCCCAACTTTAAACATTCCAATATCCTATGCCATTAAGATATCTTTTTAATGTAAATTGTAAGTATATAAATTGCTTTGCAAGTTCTTTTACAATAATTATCGGTGCTTTGGATTCAAACATCAAACTAGGAGCTATTCTTATTGATCTCCTGGAAGACCATGCAGTTTTTGAGACTGAAGCATTTTGGGATGTGCTTAGAACTATAGTTCTGAGTTCTATGGAGATTATTTTACTTGGATCTAAGCTAATAAAGACAGACTTTAAGATTTTGTTTTTAAATTACCTTCTCATCAATCAAATATTTTTCAGTTTCAATATCCTGTCTATTCTTCTCTTCTTCCTCTATCTTTCTCCTTTCAGCTTCTTTTCTTCTTTCTTCAGCTAATTTATATAATTCTTCATTTTTTAATCTTTGCTATAAAGATAAAAACAGAATGATACAAGCCAAATTTGATGTTGATGAGATAACAATTGATCAAACTGCATTTCTGCAGTCTTTTCTTGAACTGCAAAGAATGGGAAAGCTGATCCTTATGTAATATTACTACGTGCTCATTTTAATATTTATGTGACAGATTTGATATATTCAAAATCTTTTCATTTTATATAAATTGCATTACATATATTAATTAAATTACTTGCTGTTTCTCACTTAATAGGAGCCCTCCAATTAAGGACTAGAAATACACATTTTCTTTACTCACATATTAATTAAAGCGAAGTTGGAATATTAGTGAAAAATAAGTACATGTTACCTGCTATTAATCAGACAGAAGTGTACAATCAAGGAAGATGTCTTTTGACAACTTCCTATGACAAAAAATATGGAGTTTGATTTTTAAAAAAGCTCCTGATATAAGGAATCTATTACAGAAGTAGTAATTTATGGTCTAATTTTGGGGAAAATAAAAGGAAGTAACTGTTCTCTTCATGGCAAAAATCAATCAAGTCTAATTTATAGTCATACCTCATCTTCTTTCTTTCTCCTCTTTTCCAGTTCCTCTTCATACTCTCTCTGTATTCTAGCTCTCTGCTCAGCTAACCTTCTTTCTTCCCTTTCTTCTTCAAGCCTTCGTTTTTCACGTTCTTCGTCTTCTCTTTTTCTTTTTTCCTCTATCTGGAAACAAAATATCATTTTTTTGCTGTTTTCATAAAACTAATTAGACTGGCTAAATCATTATGACCAACTACTGATCAACAAAAGTCTTTTCTCTCCACAGCAATCTTAATCACTGGATTGTGCCAGTATACCACCACCCATGCATCTGAAAACCATATGAAAACCATTGCATCTCTTAGTATTTTTTATGAAGATTAGTAGTTATAGTAGACTAACCTTGAGTATTCTAATAAAGAAGGGGAGAAGCAATTGGAATCTCAAGATCAGGAATTTAAGTAAAATTGTAGAATTTCATGAGGAAGATTAATGGAGGAAAAAGGCAAGGAAAGAATACACTGATCATATCAAGGTTAGTTTAGGTTAGCTGAAAAGAAACCAGAACTCTAAATGATGAAAATAAAACAATTCCTAAAGAATAAAAGTGTAGCAACAATAGCTAGTATGAAAGCCAATTCGGAAAGGAGTGGTCCCAATATACTGAAAGTATGATAAATACATGTACAAGTTATGCGTTTATCCTCAGTGTAGTAAGTTATCAGGGAACAGCCCATTTTATTGAGACCAGAATCCTAAATTATGCATGCTCAGACAACCAGTAAGCTACACTGACAATATAAGTAGTCCTTACAACAGTCCGTTTAGTGACTGTTCAAAGTTACAACAGCACTAAAAAAGTGACCATTTTTCACACCATTGCAGCATCCCCAAGGTCATGTGATTTACAATCCGATGCTTGACAACTGGTTCATTTTTATGACAGTTCCAGTATCCTGGGGTCGTGTGATCAACCTTTGTGACCTTCTGACAAGCAAAGTCAATGGGGAAGCTAGATTCATTTAATAACCATGTTGTTAATTTAACAATTAACAATTGATTTACTCAGCAACTCAGCAAAACTCACTTAACAAGTTTTTCACTTAGCAACATAAATATTGGGTGCAGTTGTGATCATAAATCGAGCCCTATCTATAATTTCTAGAATGTAACAGTTTGATTCTATTCCCAGGATGCAGTTCCTAAACTGTAAGGGAGAACATGGATTGTGGCAGAGAATATCATTTCAAGGATAAAGGAGATGTTCTCATAGAAAGGAAATAGTCCCAGGGTGATGATTAATATCCTCTTATAACTCCTCCAAGAGGTACAGAGTTTTTGACTGCATACAATTCACTCATTAAAACTAGCAGCTCATGTTATGGTTGCAGATAATGAAAATTAAAATTCCTCCCAAGCAGAAATTTACAACATGTTGCAACTGAAGTGTTGTTACTTAGGATTTCTATTCTTTCTGAGGATACTTCATTATATTATATTATTATATATCCACTTCCCCACTAGTCAGTTTTCATATTCTCTAACATTGAACATTTTGTGATGGCTAAACAAATTTATCCTGAGATTCTTCAAAAATTGTTATTTAGAAATTATGATGGGATGATA
Organism: Cerberus rynchops; assembly: GCA_032468195.1. Lineage (NCBI taxonomy): Eukaryota > Metazoa > Chordata > Lepidosauria > Squamata > Homalopsidae > Cerberus > Cerberus rynchops. The sequence continues at coordinate 16,741 of JANHFJ010003970.1, forward strand.
CATTTGCAGCTTTTTAATAAACCTAAATTTCCTTATTTTAGCCCTATGCATTTTAATGCATGGGCCTTTGGGGATTGTGTTCAGTATTTGAAATGTGTTACTACTAAATAAAAACACTACTATATAAAGCCCAGATCTGCTGCAGTATGTAGAAAATGGAAATAAGTTAAATCAGAAATATAGTTTTCTTTTTTTAATATTGTTACAAATATACTTTACCTGAAAACGAAGGAAGTTTTTATATGACTCTTGTCTCCTTAGTTGTTCTGGACTTGGGGGCTCTCCAAAAACATTACCCCGTGCATAAGGGGATGTTTGTGTATATGTAAAGCCTAATTTTAAAAAGAAAAGGAGGGAAGTTGTAAGCATTGGTAATATATTCTATCACAAATGCTTTTAAGTGGATGCTAGGTATCTTATTCCAATAATGCTGTAATTGAATGAACTGCTATTACCCAATTTAAGATATATCTTCAATTAACAACTCAAAAGTATTTTTAAAAAGCTCTTAAAGAATCAATTGGATTTTTTTTTTAACAGGCACTACCTACCTCCACTGGAAGCAAAAACAAAAGCTACAATTTGAAAGAACTAAATTTTACACTACCAATACTGTTTAGCATTTTTATTACTATAAATAAAAGATACAATAAGATACAAAATACAAAAATAAATAGGAAATCAATGGGGAGGAAGAAAAGTGAAGCAGGATTAGGCAAAAAAAAAAGAAGTACTGACTCCCGACTGTCTCTGTTGTAGTCAAATAAGGCATTAACATCAAATCACAACTTTTTGTTTTTTCATAATAATATAAACTAGCCATTTCTATCAATACCAATAAAGATTGCAACACAGATGACTAAGGACACCGGAAGTCCAGACATAATATGATATATATATTCTCTTCAAAATAGGAATCTTCCCTAAAAGGGAAAGGAGTAAGAAAATGGCTGCTATACAGAAACACGAATATGCACATCCTCTCCACCCCTTCAACCATTTCTTTAATATACATGGACACATTGACAAGGGAAAAGAAAAAGAAAAGAAAACCCAAGCCTTTAATTAATCAACTTTTTTCTGCATTCAAAGGCTTCACTTGTGATGGTCTGAGTTGGGCCCAAGATACCCTGAGCTTTAGCAATCATATTCCAAGAATTAGAACACTTTTTAAATTATTTGATATGATGGGGGTGGATTTTCAGGACTATATCTGGCAACACTTGAAATTAATTTCATCATTTGCTTTCTGATTCACTCTTATTTGAAATTTAAAAAGCAACCGCATTTTTTTTTAAATTACAAAGCAGAAAATGTTAAAATCAATAGAAAGGAATCTACACCTATCAATTCCAGGTACTCAGTTTTGAGAATGTGAAAATCTTGCTTAGTGTTCTGACATTTTTTTCTCAAAAATCTAAAAGTGCATTACATTTATAATATTTTTCTCATTTCCCATATTCTTGTAGAGCTAAAGCAGCATTCTGCATTCACTGCATATCAAAACTAAGCTATTTCAGTTTTCTTCAAAAAATTATGCATTGATTGCAATCATGTACATCAAAACAACCAAACTTCCTCAGCTCTCATAATACCCATTTTTTTCCCTTCAAAACCAAGAGTGCAACATACTTTAAAAAGCTATTTCCATTTCTTCATTCCAAATCATACAAAGACCCTGAAATGGAGATGAGTCCAGTCTGCTAAAATGGTAGTGTGTAAAATAGAGGTTCCCAACCCTGGGCCATAGCCCATTACAGGGCCACGGCCTATTTGTAACTGGCCAGGCCGGTGCACACGCATGCTTGGAACTTGATTCATGTAAGTAGTGGGTCAGCGTGCATGCATACATGTGCGCACTGCCCCATCACTCGTGCAAGTCAAGCTGTGCGTGTGTGCATGCTGGCCTGCCGCTCATGCAGCCTGGCTCCCCTCTCCCCCCAGCCAGGCCCCTAAGCTGCAAAGGTTAGGGACCGCTGGTGTAAAAGATATTTAAAATCCATGAAAGGGGCACGTACAAAATCAATCCCGAAGAAGAATCACGTATATGACCCTAGGCAGGTTGAGTTTTTTTAGGGCTTGTTTTCAAATAAGACAATATGGTGGAAATTACAATAGTCCACCAAACAGGATTTTTTATTGTAATTTATGAACATGTTACTCCATCTTCCAATTGAACAAATTCCTGCATTGATTTCTTTGCTATTTTAGGTGTTTATCTTGCATTTCTGTAACTGCTCAAAAGCTTCTTGATGTTGGTTATCATTTTTTAATTCCGTTTTCCATTCCACTCATACCCTCGAATTGGGCTTAACATGCAAATCAATGATTTATTTCTGGTTTGCATTTTAAGCCCAATTCAAGCTTATTTACTTTTTTCCTTTTATATGGGCATTCACTTTGTATCCACATTTGCTTATTGTACTAGACTACCTTTGCAATGACCTATTAAAATCATGTTTTAAGTATTTATTGCCCTAAAACAGGGGTATCAAATTCAATTTCATTGAGGGCCCATTAGGATTGTGTTTGACCTTGGAGGACCGGGGTGTGTGTGTGTGGCCCTGGTGGGCATTTGACACAGGCTCAAGATGTATATTTTCCCCTTTGCATTCAAAACAGCTATTCTAGACAAAGGGAGATTTACTTTCTAGTACAAATAGTGCCAATTCCATAATGTAGAGATTAAAGACATGTACAATCCCCAGCTGCTATGGGGCTTGACTCTCAGAAAGACAAAGCTTCACAGAGGAATGGGAAATAACTACTGGGAAAGAACATTTCTTAAAACAAAATAGGAATGCTGTGCTAAACACAAACACACAGATGCTTTTACTGCCTTAAGTAAAGCTTAATCTGTTTTTTAGAGAAGCTAACAGGTATGTCAGCAAGTTCAAATATTTATCTACAGATTGGGGTACAGTTGTGTCAAACATCTACTTTATTGACAGGAAAATAAAATTGAATCGATGTTTACCAAGAAAAAACATGGGAGGAAAAGATTTGGATTATTTTAAAAAGCACATTTTAAACTTGGACATTTTAAAATCATTTTTACTCCTGAACTCAGAAATGTAATGAAATTTATAGGAACCATAGGTTAAGTTGGCTGAATAGTTTTATTGTGTTGCTTTTTTCCCCCTGAGTGTGTTTTTTAAAACTGTAGATTAGTTTGCAGTGTAGCAAACCCTGGCCGGAAAGAAACAGCTTTTGCAAAATTGAAATGAGTGTTGCATTTATATCACTTCCTTTGTAGGTTTGCATTTTAACAATATTTTTTTTGTTTCAAAAGGAAAATACCATTTTCTTTTTTATTTTAAGGGACTTGCGCATTTGGAGTAGATTCTAGTTTAATATAAATGAAAAAATAGAAATGCAAGAAAGATTATCTGTTCTAAACTGATTTGACCCATTCCTTCTTGGTACAAAACTGATTCATAGTTAGGATTCTGCTAAATTTGGATGCTGGGCAGAATAAATTTTCCAGTGATGGAAGTCTTGTTCGTATCAACTTCTTTTCTGAACATGATGACATTGCAGTATACATTCTTCTCTCTCTCCAAATCATTGACTTCCAGTTCAGTATAAACATTCCATAGTTAATACATTTTCTTTTCAGCAGCATCTGTCACCATGAATGATATTTGTACTCAACACTTTAACTTTGTTGTAAGGAGAATTGACTTCTCACAGAATGTGAAGAAAACAGTCTTTCCTATAAAAGCATTAATCCAAGGGAAGCCAATTGAATGAGGTTATTACAATCACAGAACATTAATCAGTAGAGCTCAAATTATATTTATTACTGGATTAGATATATGTACCTCAGTTCTTGTTGCACTAATTCTTTTCCTGAGTTTGAGGCATCAGAATGGTTTGGCTATAGTAAAGGAAGGTCACAAGTTAAGCTTAATTCTAGCCACGTGGAATCTAATGATAACTGGGAAAGAGCAGTGAAGTATGCAAATATCAAATGAAAGATTCAGGCTATAATCACAAGTGACAAATTACATTTTGATGTGTCAGGTTCAATATTAATTATTTTCAGCTATTCAGACTTATTTGTCTTCCTTTTATCTTCTAGAAAGCTGGATTAGTCTGTTTACACATATAAAAAAGAGTTCAGGTGCATATTGCCTTCAGTGCAACAAACATTGTCATGGGAGAATATCTACAAACTTGAAGGAAACTACGGAATATCAAAATTCTATGGTTTATGGAGATCAAAGTAGGAGCACTGTTCAACTGGTTTTAGAAAACGATCAACTTATGAGATGCTTTTTTGAAAAGCATCAACTTTTGTTCGCCATTAAAAACCATGTTAAGATCTGACATCCAGAATCACTCATGTAGTAACACACTGGCCCTGGAAAAATGCCAAATAAATGCTGAATATCATATTTCCCACACTTTAGTCCAATTGTGTATGATCAGTTGGTGGTTATATTCAATTTGTGTAGAACTTCCTTGCCAAGCTTTTATGGCCAAGCTGACCAAAACTTCGAATTCATATTATTTCTCAGGATATATATGGACAGTTGATTTTACATCAGAGACTGAAAGAATATCCCTATGACTGGCCAGTCAAGGATGGAGATGCAAATAAAGGAATTCCTTTGGAGCTGAAGTTGCTCAGAAGAAAAGTCATACTGTCACTGAACTAAATAAAATACCCTCCAAATATCATGAGCAACTGTTTTGCCTCAATAATTTTACACAATCAGTTGATTCTGTTATTTAGAGTTATTACAATCTTCCAAGCAGCAATATGATTTTGCCAGGACTACAGTTTATCTGATGCCCTGTGCCCATGCCAGCATTAAAATTGTGACTTCTGAAAATATACTTCCTATTTTGTACATAGATTATTTTGACCATTGTTAGAATGGTACACAAAGTGTTGGGCCTGTAGAAATGCTATTGTGATGTTTAAAAGATAGCATATTAAAAGAAGGATGCATACAGAAATGATATTTTTCTTACTGCTGCTGCTATTGCAAGCTTAAGAAAGTTGAGTAGTAGGTCAGGCCTGAATAAGATTTATGTAAATTGTGGTTACACACAAAACCACAGTTGCTGGAGTTCTACCACCTGTTTTACAAACCTGGTGTGCTCAGACTTTGCTAAAAGATCAGAATCAATATGATTAATTGCATTCTGATATGTTACTATCAATACTATGTGAAAGTACTAAGTGCTTTTCATAGTTTAAATAAAAAGTGCAATGTATTATGTTTTTCTTCCACTAATTGCATTACATTACTAAAACACATCAATAAATGAAAAACCCAACACTAATGACAATGGTTTGTTCCACTCCCATCTCTTAGTAATGCAGTGCCAGAGACACTCCTGCCTTGAACGGGGTGGGGTTATGATCTGTAGTGGTCAGGGCCACTTCCCTGCTGGTGCACAGGGTTTTAAGATAATAAAGGATGAAGGGTGAATAGGTTACTGTTTTCTGAAAAAATTAGCCAACTGGAAAGTTTCAGTGAGTCAAAAGTATCTACTGAAAATAGTACTAGGAAGTAAATTTTCAAAATACTATTATGGAAAGTATTCATGAATTAGATGGTATTGCTCTGAGAACTTCAGTATAAATAAATCAGACTCTACAATGGTGCTTTGGAGCATATTTTTTTAGGTGGTATTTGTGATTAAATAATTTATGACTTAAATTTCACTGAAAGCCTAAATTCAATTTCTGATTAATTAGGTACATGGATTTAGGTTATTTTAAAATACCTTTACAACACTCCTATGGCTAACCTTTTTAGAAATTAATTGCACAAAGTTTTAGGGAAAACTGGGACTTACTCCTGGTTTGAGAATGTGTAAGATTAGAAACGTAATCTAATAATCTTTAACCAGATGGTAGTAATTTACTTTCATTTGAAATTATAAGTAAATTTTTTAATCCTAGAAGAAAGGCAGAAGAATATGGCATTGATGCCCTACATACTACAATGCTTCATTGCTGTGAAGAGACAGAAATCAGAAGATCTAGGTGAGAAGCCATCATTCAGTTCTCTGATTCTCTCATGGTCATTCACTAGAGCAGGTGAGGTGTGACAGACATGGAAAATACTTCATGCAATGATCGTTTTTAAAACCTAGGTCAAAATAAATGTACATATAACATTTCTGTTGTATTCCTTTGGATGGACTGTTGTTAATGCAAACATGGGTCAATTTTGATGAATTAAATAAATGAAATTATTTTCAAAAGACAAGCTATGTTTTGCAATAGATGACTGGCAGATTTAATTCTCATTATGATCTAGAGCAGGGGTGCCCAATAAGTCGATTGCGATCTACTAGTCAATCGCAAAGGTGGTGTGGGTATATCACATGGTTTTAGTCCCGGGTGAAAACGAAATGCCTGGAAAGTGAGAAATACTCACTCAATGAAATAGCTGGCTCCCTCTTCTAAGAATTTTTTTTTTTTCATTTTTTCATTTTATTCGATTTATATACCGCCCCTCTCCCGAAGGACTCGGGGCGGTGCACAGCCGATAAAACTCTCTCTACATGGGGCTCCCCTTGAAGAGCATCCGGAGGCTTCAGTTAGTGCAGAATGCGGCCGCGCGGGTAATTATG
>JANHFJ010003971.1:48882-59090 GCA_032468195.1 Cerberus rynchops
CCATCTAAAAAACAATAAATTAATAACAATTTAAAAACAAATTAAAAAGAATTAAATGGGTGGTTGAATAAAAAATTAAAATTATAAAATTTAAAAACCAATTTAAAACCCCAGTTAATTAATGCTAGGACATGATAATTCAGACAGCAAGTTAGTTCTGGTCTGTGGTTTGAGGAAGCTGTTTTTTTTCCTAGACTTCTAGTATCCCTGTTACTGTTATGTCTTATAAACATTGCCTATATTGACTTTTACCAGAGTTTAATTATTTTAAAATGAGTTAACTCCTGTTTAAAATGGACATGTTACAGGTTTTATAAATCATTTATGTATTAACTTGTTTAGAACATTAATATAGCCACCCATCTTATCAAAAACTCTGGAGGGCTCCAATCAGAAATTAAAGCCACATAAAATCCATATGAAAAACTATTAAATGATAATGGCATAGTGCTCTGGATAGCATAGTAACCCAAGATGATGCAATATATTTTTATGGCTTTCAAAGTAAAACAGTTGGCAACTGTTTTCATTTTACTTTCTGTGCTCTCTGTCCCCTGCCACCAGACTTTTGCATTGGTTATTATAGCTAACTTTATTAGGAAATCAGTGCTGCTAGATACATTTGAATATGCTAACCTTTTATAAATTGTATGGTGTTGCATTAAACAAAAATTTGCAGTTTGGGAATTATAGAAGAGAAAAAGGAAGATAAGACAGTTTCTTGTCTCTATGGCAACTGTATGCTGTGCCGTGTTCAGCTGTTTCCAGCCCTTTTAACATCATTCTAAAGATAACTAGGATACATCTAGCATGGAAAGATTCCTTTAATGTGATCAACAATAGAGTGTGAAACAGTGACACATTACAAAAGGCACGTCTTAAGCATGAAAGGAGAGTGAGAACAAAATTATCTACCGTGTGACTGCAAAAAGACAATTTACTGAAGCTTTTTTTTTTTTTAAGTTTGGCTAAGAGGGACAAAAATGAATTATATTGTTTTCCTCAACTCTATGTCATCATTCTTTAGCTGTCTACCAACTTGAGTAGAGAAATTCTAATTAATTTCTAATTTGGCATCTGTGAAACTAACTTGCTTTTGTTTGCAATGATTGATTGTTGATAAAAGTGCTGTCTTGGCTGAATTATTGCCTGGAGCAGATGGGGAAGTTGATCCTGCTCATCTCAGTTCAGTGGTACTCATGCAATGCCAACAGTGGCTTGATGGTCAAGAAGAACTTCCTATGATTTGTGTGGATTCAATATATTTTGCCCATCTGGTTTTCTTTCCATTGTGACAGTTTTGAAGATTTAACTAATATTAGTTTGTGACAGGAAATACACAGATGTGACATCTTAAAATGTGTATCTTTGATCTGAGATCCTTAAAGAAAAGCCAGGATGTGAATGTTAGAAATAAAATTCCATAATAAAAGTGTTTTTAATAGTCCACAGTATGTTTTGTAGTTTTGATTGTACTTATATGTACTTTAATTTGCTTCTTTAAAAGATTTCTACAGCCGCCCATCTTGAAATAGTTCTGGGCAGCTCTGTTTGTACAACTACTTATACAGGCCTATCATGACAGTTGATAAGTTTAGCCATCTCATTGTTTAACCATTCTTCTACAGAAGAACCTAGACCAATAAGAGAAGTTGCTCAAATTATTGTTCTTTTGAAGAACTTTAGCATTATGATTATTTTGCCTTGTTTTGACATGTCAAAACAACTACTATAACAACAATGTTATTAGTGTTGGGGGGCCAAAGTCAACAAGGATAAACTGCATATGCTCTTTCACACATACACACACACATACACACACACACACACAGAGAGAGAGAGAGAGAGAGAGATTTCCAATTGTGAGCAGGAAGGACTTTTTTATTTGAAGGCAACTTCTCCCCTTCAAAATAAGGAAGGCTGATACCATTATCTCCTTTCTCCTCGTAATTTGTGATTTCCCATTATCTAACTTGTGGGAAAACACAGTTGCCACAGTTTATCAATTATTTCGTCCTAGATTTCTGAACTTTGTAAAGGTCACTGTGATATGCAGTATACAATTTTTAAGGCAGTTCTGTTGCATTATTTTTTACTTTTCTGTAAACTTGATCACGAGTGCTACATGAAGTGTAAATGATCTTTCCTTTAGAGGTTTTTTTTAAATATTTGTTGCCTTATAGAATTCTATTTAACAGTTATTTTATAATACGTAATGCAACCTAAGTTGCCTGCTAACCTACTGCAAGATGTCTAACATCCCTTTGACTTTGGCACGTACAACTTAAATCACTCACTTTTTGACCTCCACATATACAACCTGCCAATTACCATGATATACATGTCCATTTGTCCAAGCAGTGTGCATGTAAGAGAAATTAGTTTTCCATGCCAGCCCAATCTTAGTTTTTGTGAGAGCTAAGGTAATGCTGAGAGATACGATGGTGGCAACATTGCCATGGACTTTCTTTTCAGCCAAGTTCCCATTTTAGCATTATAATTTCCATTCCAGTTATAAAAACCAAAGCTAAAACCAAAGCTTTTTTGTAGAAATAATACAGCACCCATCATTCACCATGTGAACATATATACAACTGACTTACTGTCAAGAACAAATCTATTTGCAGGAGCCAGAGGTTTAGTCATCCGAGCTTTCAGACTTCTGCTGGAGCTCATCCTCAGGGAACTTATCTCTTCCCAGAATGTACGAGACCTGCTTATCCCATTCTTCTTTTAAAATCCATGGGATTTATGGGGAGAACTCAATTATTATTTGCGATGATACTTCAATGCTTCAGAAATAAAATAAATTGAAAGTTCTAATCTGAAAAGATTTATTTAAGAATATTACTTGTAATGGCAAAGAAAAAAAAGTTTAATTGCAAAGTTATGAAGCAATCCATTCCCTGTAATTAAGTTTCTATTAAAATGTCTTTCTGACCAGAAAGTTGATTGCTAATTTGAAATATAATATTGCATGCCTTGTTAGATGTCTTTGAAATAGTATGGTTTGTGAAGTGATTCAGAAATTTCTATATAATAAATAACTCCATGTCATATCCAAAATCCTACAATCTGCTCTACATGACAGACAGTAGTGAATCATTTAGGCAAGCTCACAAGGAACCCAAAGATTTCAGATAAATAATATTTACTAAAAAGAAGTCATAATCAAAGGATCTGAGCAACTTCCATGTTTCAAGAAGGAATTTTATCTATAGAAGCAATACTTTATTCAAACCTTTGAACAAGGATTCACTCATCTTTTGAATCTTTCCATCTATCCTTCCCTGCCCCCCCCCCACAACTATCAGATTGTGATTGTGTTGTGACTGTGAAAACTAACTCTCCTAACATCCTTTATCATTGTGCACATCTTACATTTCAAAGAGAGGGAAAAAATGATTTGGAGCAGCTGTTGGCAACTTCTTAAATCTATGTGTGCTTTCTCAGGATTGATTGAGTTATAGCCATTGTTTCAGGAAGTGACACAGCAGCTTTAAAGAATGGCCAAAAAGAGCTATGACAGCCTCTCTGTAGATCCAAAATGCTTTCCCCCCTTCATGTCCAGATAAACAATACCGATGTACATATAGTTGCTAAAGATACAGAGATATGCATACAGGTAGTTCTTGAATTAACACCATAACGGAACCTAAAAACTGACCCAAATTTACCACCTTTTTTGGGCCATTGCAAAATGAACAGTGCAATTATTAAGTGAATCTATTATTTGCTATGGTGTGGTTTTATTGAAAACTGGAAGTAAATGCCACAAATTGCAGTGACTTGACTACAAGATGCTGCAAATGGCTATAAATGCAGCCATGTTGCCAAAATTTGATTGCAGAAGAACCCTGACCATTAAAAGTTTGACTCTGGGTTGTAAGTGCCCCTCCCCCCCAAAAAAGATCCATTGTAACTTCAAACTAAGCAGCAAGACCTAAATTGGGGACTACCTGTAATTAACTGTCAATATTTTTTTGTGGATGCTTGCAGGGCCAGTTCTGCAAAATATAATACCCCCCTTAAGATTTAAATTGATCTCCTAAAATACAGCTAGGCCTCCAGCCAATTTTAAAAATTACATGTTAAAAGTATTGGTTGGCATTTTAAACAATTATTAAAGGAAGTGATGCATTTTAGGATTTTTTAAGGAAGTGCTCTGATGCCTGGCAACTTCAGAGATTTTACACAAGACTGCAGATACAATTGTAGGCTTGTTGCTGTTTATAAAATGTATTGCACTTTAGACTGAAAACTACTTGAAAGCTCTAAGAAATGCTTCAGGGATAACTTCTATTATCTCTCAGATTTTTTTTATATTATAGCAAGTAGTACAGCAGTCAGAAAATAACATTCTGTGCATTTGTTGACCAAGCAGACCATTTCAATGTTTATTATCTGTGAAATCCAGATTTGTGGCCTAATTCCCTTTTATCAGTCTTGATTCTCCTACAAGCAGTGTCGTTTTCATAACTGGAAATCCAAGCAACCTGTGAAAAAGAGAACATTCTTTCTGAATGGTATTCCCTTGTAGCTAATTATTATATCTACACCTTGACATAATTCTCCTGGAAATTGGCTGTCTGATTTTGGGTGCTGAGTGATGAATTTCCATATTTTAAGGGACAAAGAGTCACACATTTCACTGCTAATTTCAGGAACTTATGGTATGAGGTTCTACACATTCATAGATGCTCTGTTAAATTTAATGATGAGTGGGGACAAGGTATTCATTATCAGAAGGTATTCAATAAATGATGAGACTACATTCTTGTTTAAGAGCTGTGGTGGCGCAGTGGTTAGAAAGCAATACTGCAGGCTACTTCTGCTGACTGCCAGCTGCCAGAAATTTGACAGTTTGATTCTCACATGCTCAAAGTTGACTCAGCCTTTTGTCCTTCTGAGGTCAGTAAAATGAGGACCCAGATTGTTGGAGAAAATATGTTGACTCTGTAAACTGCTTTGAGGGTGCTGTAAAACACTGCAAAGCATTGTATAAGTGCTATTGCTGTTTAACGTAAATTATGCATAGAAAATAACATCCTGTCTTTAGGTTCTGAAATAGAAAACCACAATTTAAAAAACCTGAAAGGTCTAACTGGCTAAAATAAGGTCTTCCTTATGGCAGAAGAGACAAATAGTGTAGTGCCAAGTTATCAGAAGTTACCTGTCACAGCAGTAGCTGAAAAGACCCATTTCTTCCTCATTTTTCCCATTTTACCTTTAGCCAGACAACACCTTCTGAAGAATATTGGGGCAGGTCATCAATAACATCCAAAATCTGTTACAGTGCAAAACATGGGAAAAACTCATCATGTTATCTAGGAATATTTGGAGTCTCATGGTCATCATTTATTCAAGTACCTTGTCTCTGAAGGGAGAAAGTATATAATTAGTATAATCATCCAAATTTATAAAGGGCTTCTGAAACAACTTCATGACTGTCTTCAAGACAATCAGAACTAATCCATCAAGGAGCCATTAATAGTTTTATGTATCCAGCTAGTCATTCTGATCCCTACATTCTAGAATGGAGGTGGAGAAAAGAGATTAATAAATGTGTTATAGATCACACTCCTTCAGATACACTCCTACAGTTAGTTAATAACAAAGGCCTTGACAAATATATAAAAATCAGACTGACAAAATAACAGATGACAGAACAGAAAAAAAGGAAAGTATTTCTTTTAGGGCACAATTAACTTGTGTAATCTATTACATGAAGTGAAGGCCAAAACTCAGCGTTACTTTCCTTTTTGTGGGAACATGGCTCTAAAAACCAGGTCCAAGTAGCAGAAGGTGGATGCGTCTTTTTACAGAAATCTAGCTGGGTCCTGTGAGGCCATAACATATTGGTCTAGATCGGCCTAGGGCAGATCTAGCAGGACTTTGCTTTGGATCTTATAACACATTACTTGCATGAACAGTTGAATTTGTTCAACCAACTTAATCAAATGTGAGCTATTTTATTCACAAAATTCTCAACATATAAGTCTCAATACGTATTCTGTGGAGTCACTTAAGAGTTCAGATTGAAACAAGGTTTAATCTTCTGGACAATAAACACTAGCAGAATAATATTCCTTTTTCTGAGCCATGATGTATTCTGTACACCAAAAGAATAAATATGTATATCACTTTTGGCATTTCCTGGACACACTAATGCATCTTTCTCTGAAAAAGACTTCATAGCTACTAGTCTCATAACAATCAATACACATGAATCTTGAAATAGTTTGCTACACATGTTCAGTATGGTATACAAGCATTAAATAAATTGAACTTTATTCCAAATAAATACAGATTTCTTCTATACATTTTTAGTCAAAGATTCGTGAGGGCAACAGTAAATTAGCTGATTTAAAACCTTGATGGAAAATATGAACCCCACATTCATCTCAGAAGTTCCTAAGAACCATATTTTATCATTGCAGATCCACCCACTGTCGGTCACAATCCCACAATCCATCCTGCATTTTCTTGCATTGCAACTCATTCGTCAAGTGTAATTTCCCTGTTCTCTGATTCCTAAACCATACTTCCAGAAGTGAAACTCTTTTATGCTTGCTTATACTACTTTGCTGTCTTGAACATCCAGATAGATTATCCTTTATGTGTCCTATCATCAACACTAAAAGCCCAATTTCCTATCATTTGAAGTGTAGGAAATGATCTTTGTTTTGCCCCATTAATAGAGCTGTGGAGCTTGGTGGCAACATGTAGAGAGAGAAGCAATGAAAGCTTCATTCTCTTTAAAGGTCAGTCATTTGCCTTTCCAACAGCCAGTAAGTCATTATATTGAGATATTTCAGGGTCTTGATGCAACTGCACTATTCCTTGCTTTCTTCTTAAAAATATTTGATAAGTCTATTGACTCATATTGACTTTAGTGATTGTGATCACAGCTAATTACTTTTCTCTGTCTCTATTGATTGTAATAATCATAAACAATGTAAATCTTGTTGATATAGTATATTGTACCTGTTACTTTTATTTTTAATGCCTTTCTAATTCTTTTCCTTAATTTGATTTGTTTCGTTTACAACAGTAAACTTTACTTCGTCATAATTTTGAGTTCAATTACAAACCTACAGTTTTGTTTCTTTCTCCTGAAATATTTTATGCCAACTTTGTTATGCAATCGGCCAAGGTAAGGCTACAATGAAAAGACTACTTCTGTTTCCATTACACTACATGTTACAGTATACAAAATTAAGATGCTCAAATAACTCAAATAGAATGCCTATCTTGCTTCAGTAGCTTAGATTTGGTTGTTCCCTGGGATGAATAACAGACTTGGGTATAAGTATAAAAGTTTATGATTGCTGAAAGTAAAAAGGCTTATGATAAAATAATACAGGTTTGCCCTTTAAAGCAGTGTCAGCTTTGATCCCAAACCACAAGCAGCACCATCTCTCTATTGGCAGCCCCAAGATTTTCTTGCCAGCATTTGATGGCATGATTTTTGTTTTGTTAAAAATAATAAAGATTGAAATTAACATTACACTTTTCACACACATGTATGCACGCACACACACACACACACACACACACACACACACACACACACACACATACACATACATGGCTGAAAAGCTTGCTTCTAAGATCTGCATTTGTCTGCCCCATTTGGTGACACAATTGCAGTCATTTTGATGGGAGGAGGGGTAAATTGAAGGTTTTTCAGAGTTCACATTTTTAAAAATTTAAAACAAGTCACAATAATGATCTGGACTCTTTTTTGTAATATCCAGCTGGTTTAGGAAGCAAGATATGACTCAAGAACTTTGGAAAGATTTGTCTCTTGTTTAAGGCATCTTGGGCGTTTAGAGAATAGCACTAGGTTTCCAGAGAAGCATTTCTAACATCACCAATGTGTGCACTCTTTCTGACTCCCTGGAGGAATGGGTAAGAGAAAACAGAAGGAAGATAAGAGGGCTATGGCTAGGACCAGTGTCATTTTGATACATGCAGATGAGTTATGTAAACAAATGTCTCAAGGAATGTACCCACAATGTCTTCCAGGTTCACAACAGAGATTTGTAAAAACCTGATTCAGAGAATCACAGTGTAAAGCTCTCCTCCAACACTGTCCTGGCGTCTGAGGCAACAGAGTTTAGTTTCATTATTTCCTTCTTAGATATTTGTTCCATATGCAGACATGTATCAGTTGTAATACAGATGGTCAACAATAGCACCCAAAGCAGTTCCTCTATGCCTTAAAGATATTTTATACCTAGTTGTAATCAAAGTAAAGCAAATAGGTTATCCAAACATTAATTAATTAAAATTTTAAAAATAGTCACATTTTGCCTGGGTGCATTGACATCACAACAGAAAATTCTGCCAGCCAAATAACATTTTTTTAAAAAAAGGGGGCAACGTTTTTGATCCTCAAGTTGATATCTGGATGACTTCTGGGAAAATACAGAGGTCCCTGAAACAACACAATTAACAAAATTACTTCTCGCAATTAATCCAAGGAACAAGTCTCTTAAAGGTCTAACCAAAGTAGCAACACAATTTGGCAAGAGTTCTACTTTCAAGTGAGAAATCTATATATGGGTAAATTTAGGTGTAAATGTGCTGATTCTGATTTTTTCTTTTTAAGCAAGGAGGGGTGAGTTTCTTTTGTGAAGGAGACATAGATTGCACCCTTTGCCCTTTTTAGAAAAACTGTGAAGTTTTTTTTTATATATCAATCTAAGAACTATCTTTTTTTTTCCTTGGGCTGTTACAAACTATTTTTACAATAAACACAACAAAATGCTCTTATTTTTGCCCTTTAGTCTTGACCATATTTCAAAGCAGTCCTATAGGCCTTAGTGAAACGTTCTCCTCTTCTTTATTGCCCATGCCAGTCTGAGTCTGGCTCAGCCTGACTGGAAAAACACTGTATTTTCTTTTGTACACTGTAAATGAGGTGGGGAGTGAAATCTGTTCTCCTTGGCAAAAGAATTCCAGCACTTTAACTTTTTCCTTGACCTCTGCTTTGCACAAAGGAAAAGAAAAATAGAAGAACAAAATCATTTCTTGCCACAGTTCCTGGATCTTATATTTATGTTGCAGGAAAAGCACAGTAGGTCAGGAGAAAGTCTAATAGATGTTCCAAATATCCCAAGGATTACTTCAACAAAACTCACCTAAGCTATCCATACAGAAAACTTCAGTTTAAAGGCACTATATTTATGTGGAATGAGTATGAGAATGGAAGGCATCTGAATATACTGCTGGCATTCAATAATATTACTCTGGAGGCAAACTATAAATCCTCTCTTTTCATCATATTCAATCATCCTAAGCTTACTTTTTTTTCTTTTGCTACATTTCTGTCAAATGCAAGCTGAACAATGGCTATTTATGTATATGTGCCTATGCATATACAAGCCTATCTGCATGGAAAAACCTTTTGCTCCCAGATTTACTACTGCACCCTGCAGAATTTCTTTCAACACCCTTCTTTGCACTCAGTATTTTCCTTTTTAGCACACCATCATTTTTCTCCTGCTATTCTCACCAGTGCTCAGGTCAACATTGCTGACCTAAGAAACTTTGTCCTGTTGCAGACTTTTCTATTTCTTGTCCCCCAGCATGAACAATCTGAATTCACTTGTGCGTCAGGGTTCCAAGTAACAGACCCAACAAAATAAAAACTATGAGGACTGAACTTTCCTCAGAGTAATATTTTATTAGGAATGCCATATTGGCACATCTGGGGGAAAACCAGACTCTGAAGGATCTGAGGTTTTCCCCACCCAAATCAAAACCCAAAGTTCTTGCCCCCTCAGTCATGCATCCATCACATGGTCCAATCAGGTCAGAGTCCTCTTTTGGCTGTCCTTGGTCCACGACTTTCAAACACCTGTTGGGGATGTCCTTGGCTCCCACAGGAAAGAATGTTATTTTGGCTAGAGTTCCCCCCAGTTATCTTCATCTCCCCCCTCATGTTCCCATAGCAGCAACTGGCCTTGGTGTGGCAACACTGGAGATTTACAAAATGGTTCCAGGGCTGACATTATGTGCAGATGTTTCTTTTATCTCAAACTATATGGAAACACTGAGAAATCATAGAGAAAAACACCTGCCTACATTTCATAAAAAAGAAATAGAAAGGCTCTACATTTATGGGTCATTCCATGAGAACGGGACAAACGGGGTTGAGTGTAATGGGGTTGTGAATTTTGCACAAAATGGCACCCATT
>JANHFJ010003971.1:65269-76560 GCA_032468195.1 Cerberus rynchops
ACAAAGGGATTCACATCCGGTCATCTGAGAAACAGTGATTTCCCTAGGACATAGATCTTCCTTAATAACCACCGCCAGCGCCCCCCTTCCCTGAGCCCTCGGCCAATGAAAAACTCGAAACCCAGGTGGGCATAACTCAACCAGAGTAACACCCCCCTCCGGGCCTACCCAGGTCTCGGTAATACCTGCCACGTCCGCCTCCCCCTCCCGAATCAAATCATAAATGAGGGGGGCTTTATTTCTTAGAGACCTGGCATTACACAACATCAGCCGAAGGCCCAAGGCCCGATGACACAGACTACACAGGGAACGGGAAGTTATTTGGGGGTCGGAGCATGCCACCGTAGTATATATAGTTATCATATCTCTGCATGCTCCTTTAACCCTTCCTCATAGGGCTTAGCCTCCAAATCATATATCATCCTGGTGCCTTTCCTCGAACCCATACAAGCTGTTTCTTGTCCGATTTATTGAGCAGTGCCCAGAATGATCCAAAATCATTTTGCTGACCTTCATTAAGAGCTTTCTAAACATGTCTTACTAGCTTTTGAGGCCACTCAACACCATAAGACCCTGACCTTCCCAGATGAGCCTTTTTTTAAAGTTTCGCTTTTAGTATTTTCATCATGCCATCAAAGAATCAGGTTGACATTTGCAATAGGTGTAAGTGATACATACTTCCAATAAGAAGACATAACACCTACAGTACCTGAGAAGTCACCCACCTCAGTGTCTATCCTTTTGGCAATGTGTGTATCCTCCAGAAATTCTTCTGTTTCTATTTGTGCTGAATATGCTGGAAAACAAAGGAAGGGAGGGATGCATATTCAGATTTGCAAGATTTGATTGATATAACTTTATAATTAAAGTAGCATTAGCATTATTCACTTTGGTTTTCTAGTCTGGTCTACCTTGGGGAAGCTGACGTCAATATTGCAAGTCCCTTCCTTCCTTTATTTTCATAAAAACTAGGGAAGGTCAAGGCTAAGATATATTTTAAAATTATATTTCTGACTTGGACTCAATTTTTTTTTTGTCTGACTGTGGTCTTGGCGGCAATTCTTCCTTCTGTTTCTCATGATTGCCATTATAACCCATTACAGGATTTGTGATGGGAAAGAAAACACAAGTTGAGCTGTACTCTTGAGCTCTTGAGCAGTTCATGTACAGTCATTTTTGTGAATGCAAAAGATCAATAAATTGCAAGTAAACTTGGGGCTGATCTTGTGTGGAAAAGGAAAAACCTGGATCTCAATTCTGAACTGATTTCTTCTCACTGTGTTTTTTAATTGAGAATATTCTCCCATTTTTTTAATCTTTAGAGAACAAAAAGCTTCATTTGCTCCCATAGAACCAGTAACTTTCTATAAATAAATAGGCATAATCAGGAGGACCCCAATAGGTTTGTGGTAATTTATTTTAGAAATAAGATGATCTTTTGCCCAACTTCACACTGCAGTGAATTCTGGAAAATCAGAAAATCTGCTGACTGCAGATCAATAGGCAATAACTTCTAACATCTAGAATGCCTTGATGTCACTGTGTATATTTCTAGGAATAGAAATATAAAATTCCTTTTTATATAAAAACTTATTATATAAATAAAGTAAAAAAGCAGATATGTTGGGAGAATTGAATGTGTATTTCAGATATAAATCTATTTGTTGAACTATAAAAGGACTTGATTTTATTTAATAAAATCATGAATTATATACAGTACAGAATGACTTGTTTATAAAAGTATGTCTGGTGAATGAGATTGAAAATATAGTTGATTCAAGCAATACAGTGTATGCATTGACCAAATTGATTTGAAAGTGTTGGGGTTTCAAGACTGTACTTTCTCCTTTGGGCTTGTTTAGGAGAATTTCAGAAAACAAAAAGTTATCTATATTGTACCAAAACAAATCAAGCTAGGATATCTGGAGTTTGTCCTCTATTGTATTGTCCAGACAGAGGAAGCAGTGGTTTTTGAGGGGGGGGGACAAAAGGAGGGAGGAAGGGAGAAAGATCGCTGACATAATGTCATGCAATGATTCTAGGCAGCTCATAACCACTGATTTAAAAAAAATAGTTAAAAACAAAAATACTCTCCCCCCCCCCCGACACCAAGTATTTCAGATATGAATGGGAAATTTTATATATATAACATTTGTGTCGTCCCACTCATGATAAAATAATTACTTCCCTCTTTATCTTTCTTAACTAGCCAAATGAGGAACTATTTTCATCTGCTAGAGCATAGAAGAATATGTTCAAATAAATATGATTCTAATGTTCAGTTGGCAAAAGCAAGCCATTCTGAAGGCCATCTGATGAGCATAGACTGAAAATAGTGTCTTCCGATTTATGAACATTCATGCTGAGATAACCAGTGCCATATGCCATTTTCTACTCAAAGTTTTTTGGGGAACAATGCAGAGATTTCTGCGGTTCACAACAGGAAGGTTGATAACTTACTGTTCTGTCATTGTATTGCTCTGTGTGACCTTATCAAACTTCTGGACTACCATCATTTTCTGCTATTTAGCAAAATTATTGTTTTCAAATGCTTTATTGCCTTTCTCCTGGATGTTATTTGAGGGATTTTTTTCCCCACTCTCACCATTTCATCGTTTTTTTCAATCTCAGGGTTTACTATGTAGTATCAAGTCACATCTTACTTTAGGTAACAGTTCCCAATTTAAGGTTCTATAATGTATTATTTACTTCCTCTGTCAGTCAGTAATAAGTGTCAGTGGCAACTGAGATTAAGACTGCTTGTTAACTACAATAAAATTTGTTATTAAGCTTTGAAAATGGTGTCTTGGTAAAAAAAAATAACGAGGATGAATAAATTCAGAAACTCGTTTAAAAATTAATAAACATAAACTTTTTCCTGTCTTTCCTTCCTGTACCATATCATACACTATACAAGTGTAGTGGCATCTGAAGCTTTTGAGAAGAGGAAAAGGATTTTCTTGCCTTGGCAACTTCCACTAAAAGAAAGATATTATGATTGAATTTCCTGGCCTGATCCTCTGGGATAAGTCTTTTTTTGCAGCAGGGCATCCATAGAACTAACAGTATACTGATTATATGTCTTAGTTTCTTTTAATTATGATTGATTAGCATTTGGCAGTCCCCTGTGAACTAATAGAATTGATCTGCCTTAAAGAGGTTTATACCATAGTTAAATAAGCACATTTTTGAAATAATTGAAGAAATAAATAAAAATGCTACCAATCACTGAAGAACATTAAACATTCAGCTATGTCAGGCCCAAAACCAAGAATAAAACATGATCATTATTCCAGGATGAGTTCTTTATTGTTTCATACCTAAAGACAAAGTCTTGCCAGATTGAAGACTCTACTGTCTTCATCTTCAACATGAGTGTCAAACTTGCCACGTCATGCTGTCATGTGATGTTTTGTGATGTTTTTCTGATTTGTGGAGCTGGGTTGGGCATGGCCTGTGTGTGATGCATCTGGCCTGCCAGCTGCCAGTGTGACACCCCTGATCTACAATATACTGTGTGAACTATTAGGGAAGGGCTGTCTTCACTCTCTGTCTCTCTCACACAGTAATATCTATTTATTTATTTGTTTATTTATTTTATTAATTAAATTTATATGCCACCCCATCTCCCAAAAAGGGACTCAGGGCGGTGCACAGCAGATAAAAACACATCAAACAACAATTAAAACCCAATTAAAATTAAAATAATGGAAATCCAGTGATCTTATGTCAATGGAATAACATAATAAAATAAAATATATTCTGAGACACTCTATAACTATGTGCAAACTACTAGAATTGTAATAGCTGTACTTATACCTCTACCACCCACTCCCCCCTCCCCCAAAAAATACCCCTTTATATATAAAACCAGTGACAACTAAAACCGATGAAGTTTTTAAAAATAATGTGATTGTTGTCAGAAGAAATTGGGTACAAGAAAGCCGTCTTCAGTTCTGGTTCCACTCAAAGCCATGGCCCAGAGGTTCTGCAAAAGCTGCTACAAGGCTGGTGGGCACAAACCAGCAAGGAAGTGAGTTCTGCATACTGTATGGATCATCGCTCAGTTGAGGGCAGTCAGACTGAATCTGCAGTCAACCAATTGTGCTTCATGAAAATGTCAGCCCACATTTGTGTCTCCCTGTTTTCTCCTGTCTGGCTGTAAACAAGCTGTGCTCTGAGCTGTCTTCCCTACCCTTATCGTCTGGGGAAAGCTCACAACAGAGATCATCGGATTGCTTAGAATCTGAATTAAAGTTACCACTTCCAGACAGCAGTCCCCATGCAGGCTGAAAACAAAAATGAAAACAGCCTTCACAATGACAGAACTTTAGTTCCGGTTAGGAAACGCGTTCTTTAGATTTAGACCCAGACTGGCATATACTGTCTCTCTGGTGAGTTTAAAATGAACAACTTCAGGTGTGCTTGAAATGAGCAGCGGCTTCAAACTTCACAAACAAATTATGTACATCCTTCCACCCTGAACTCCTAAAACCTTACCGAGCTCTGGAATCTCACACAGCTAAAAGAGATGGGATAATTAGGTACAGATTGTCCAGGCATTGATTCTAAGAATGTAATAATCTCTAAAATATTCTCTGGATTAAAATAATGGACACATTGAGGTTCCCATAGGATGCCTCTTAATTCATTTCAATAAAGAAATATTTAAATATCAAACAGAAATCATGCTTAGGTAAATATGGATGGAGCCTATCATACATATACGCCCTTCTTTGAACTAGTACAAATTAATTATTTTAAATTAGTGTACTCTATAATTTTTATAATCTGCTGGTCCAGCTTTGCTAAAGTTTTCCTTTGTGCATGTTGGATCTGGAATCTCTGATCACCCTTGATTGTTCCAACAAGTAAAAGAAGCAATAAATAAAATACAACAGTTTATCTGCATTTATCCACATTAAAGAATATTTTCAGCTTTGGAAATGTCACTAATCTTCAGCAGCTACCAGAGAAATGGAGGATAGTTAATATCAGCTTTTAAGAAATTATAAAAGAACTAAAGCAAAAATTCTCAATAATAATTGAGGTTCCCATATCTGCAGGTTATATTCTAGCAGTCACCATGAGTCAAAGGTACAGACTCAAAGGTGAACCAAACAAATCAAAAAGTATAATATACAGACTACACAATGAACAGAATTTTTCAGGTGATATATCAAATACATTATAATATTACATTATTTATTTATTTATTTATTTGTTTGTTTGTTTATTTATTTATTTATTTAATTTTATTTTATTTATTTCAATTTATATACCGCCCCTCTCTCAAAAAGATTAATTAAAAACATTATAATGTTACATGTCTGAATTACTTCCTAATACAGGTAGTCCTTGACTTATGAGCATTATTTGAATTTTCATCACATGACTATGGAGATCCTGCAAAAGTTTTAACTGTGAAAAATGATCATGTCACTTTTTTCAGTGCTTTGTAACTTTGAACAGTCACTAAATGAACTGTTGTAAACCGAGAACTACCTATACATATAAGTATCAACATAAACATCAGAATTTCTTTTAGATTATGTCTGTATGTTGTTTTGCACAGATGTAGATATATATAATTCAATATAATATATAAGCATTTCCTTTTTTCTCGGCATAATATGTATTCCAATTCATTCAAAGAAGTTTCTAAATAGTAACATGATGTTCTTGTTTACTATGTTTTAAGTACTGAAAAAAACTTCTGAAGAAGCAAGATTAAATAGTCAACATTCAAAAAACTGAACAATAAATATGCAATTGATTCTGTTGTGGTGTTTTATTATTGCATTTAAGCTTTTACTTCAAGTTAGTATCAAACACTTAACGTGACATTGATAACATAAGAAAGAAAAATAGTATAAGCATTAAAATGGGTAATTCACGACAAAATACTGCTATTAAATTTTGATTCAACAAGCTGTCCTCTGGTTCAACTTTTCTAAACAGCAAGCGACACACAGGCTGGTGGGTTAAAGGTAGTTGAGACTGCCACAAATCTGGCCTCAGTAGTAATTAATGTAGTTTAATATGGTTGTTAGCACACATCTCACATAACAGATAATGTTCCAGCATGCCATTGATAGAATCTTTCAGCACAGCTTTAGGAGATCTACCAGGCCCTGCCTAACTTGGTTAGGTCAAAGAGTTGAACCATGTGTAATTCAGAACAGAGGAGGTCCTAGAATCACTCGACAAAAACAATTACGCTACTTATTTCTCTCTGTCCCTTGCCCTAAATTCAGAAGCTTCACAGTTTCAGTGCAGTCCATCTCATTCCACCCCTGGGCTACAAAACCACGTAAAAATATGTGGCGCTGAGTTTATAAATTTAATCAAAACTAGAAATAGTAGACAGGCCAATTGAGGTTTTACCATAGATCCCTGGGAAAACTCTAGTCTTGAAGGCACTTTTGTCTAAATTTTATGACCCCTCCCCCATTTCTACTATATTGTCTACAACTCTCGTTAATCATCCCCTTTCCCAGAAAAAGGAAAACTGCTTGCCTTCTGGTTTTCCTCTCTATTACTCTTATAAATAGCATTTAAAAAGAGAACAAATACGTTAAATATCCTGCAAAAAAGAAATCACTTATTTGCTTTTCTATGCCTTGCTTTCAATTTCAGGCTCCACCAACAGAAATAACAAAATGTTTTTGCGTATAAGACATGGCAAACAAAATGTGGATAAATGAATGCTGTTTGTCTTGCACAAATTTTATCTTGTTCTAATTTACATTCTGACTTAGCAATGCAGATTTTCAATAGACAGCTGTTAACATTTAATGCACATGATATTGGCAGGTAAATGCTCACATCCACCAACAAATATTGGTCCTAAAAATAACTCTCAAATTCTCTCTTGAGGTATAAAGGCTAAGCCAACATAAGCTTTGGAAGTCACTCATTAAGATAACAAATAGATGAAACTCAAGAATCGTCATTTATATTTATATTTATATTTATTAAATTTATATACTGCCCATCTCCCGAAGGACTCGGGGCGGTGAACAGCAGATAAAACAGTACAATATACAAATTAAAAACAATTAAAATTAATTAAATTATGGCTGATTAATACAGTTAAAAATTATTAAGACAATTAAATTCATTAAAATCCCCTTGTTAAAACAAAATTATACAATTGCCTCACAGGAGGCGATTAGAGGTGCATCCTAGAGAGGCAGGAAATGCATCACAAGACAATAGAGGTAAATTGCTAGAGATGAATACAGCTGCATACAAAGCCGACATAACACCTGTAACATAGACCTCTCACTTTTGATACCCCCCGCTGGTTATCTTAGGTAAATCCTCAATTTTCTTAGTGTTTCTTCTTACTGCTGCGCCGTAACACTAATTTAATCTTTCTCAGATCATCTTAAGACCAGTTACTGGGCATTCTACATTAATGTCTCTGATTCTACTAGCTTGTTCTGCAGAGTCTTTCCCAAGCCATTGCACTAAGAAGGCCATCTCCTTGGTGGGTGGGTAATAAGCATAGGTTCCTTATTGTATCTAGGAAAAATGATTGCCAGATTTTGTAGCTTTCTGGCTGATCATTAAATTTCCCAAATCATTTGGTGATCAGGTAACATTTAGCAAGGAACTTGGCAAGGCCTGAGGTGGATTGGTTTGCAGGTATAAGATAGTGGTATGCCACTGTAGTGTGACTATGATTTGTAGACATACCTGCATGATAGTTCTGCCTTAGACCAGCTGTGCTATATCTTTGAGGAAGGGAGGCAGCATCCTGGCTTTGGTATGATGCTTGAGACTTTGATGTGTAGAGAAGTGAGTGGCCTCAGTTTCATATAAGTGAGCATCCTCTTGTTCGTTGGTCCATGCTCTGGTTTCACTTTTTGCCCTAATGCTGGCAGTGCAAACAATTCTTATGATGACTCCCTTTGACTCCTGTGGAGATGTGGCATCTTTCGCTGATCTCAAATGCTGATACACATATTTTGAAATGTGCTGCATAGGTTCCTGCTCTTCATGCTCTGAGCCTAGTACATTGCTGCAGACGCAGCTGTTTCTAGTGTTTCTAGTTTTGCAATGGCAAAAAATGACTTCCCTTTTTAGGGTGAGCTTCTCCCTTGTTGCTTCCAAGCACACTTGCTCTTTCTTTAATTGCCCATCTTGATCAGAAAAGGCAGCTTTCTTCGTGAACCCTTCAGCATTTATGTGAGCAGCGGCAATCGCACTGATGACTGTCAATTTGGTGGAATTAAGCACCTGTGATGTGCTTTTGTGTGAGGATGTTTGGATGTGAGATATCATGACAGGATTGCACAGAGACAGGTGGAAGTTAGAAGTGCAGGCTTCTACACTGGCTGCAATCAATCCATAAGTAATATGATTAAAAAATTTCCTCCTTTCCAGTCTATAATAGTTTGATAAACTATTATCACCATGTTAAAAGGGAGAAAAATAAATCAGATTAAGATACAAAATAACCATATTTGTTAACAAGTATAACAATATTACAAAATCCAAGTCATGTTGCCCACATTACCTCCCTCTGATGCTGTCAGAACTGCACAGCAGCAAATTTGATTCATATGATGGACATACAAGCAGCATATGAGTCAGGATTCTGAATGCCTGCAAAAGGAAGACACCAAACACAGTACGTGTGAGAAATCCTGTAATTCCCTTTGCTTTGCAGTCGGTACAAACTGACTTTCTTTAGTTAGAAACAATAGTCAGTGCTGCCGCCTAGTGCTCCCCATCATCTTTTATTCGTGCTGCCATTTGTCCCATGCACGCGCCTTCACCTGGTACTACCCTACCCTCTAAGTCCATCATGCATTCCTTCAGCTGCTGTGTATTAGGTACATGGTGGGGCTGTGCTTCTCCTGTTGCAGCATCTTGGGAGCTCGGCTGGCAGGGGCATGGCAGGTGAGCAGTGTCACCGGCAATCATCTGCCGGGGTCCTGATCTGAAGGGCAGCCTTGGAGCTATGAGCCAAGGCTGACATGCAGCCCCCCTCACCATAGGGAGGACACCTGGAAGAAAAAAACAAGGTGAATACAAGCTCGTGCCTGGTGTGGGTTTAGTCAGGTACTTCCAATAGAACTGTGCGATGGAACCAAGGTGCACGCACCTTGGTGTGTATGACTGACAGGGCATATGCTAGCGCAGGGGTTGGGAACCTTGGCTCTTTCATGACTCATGGACTTCAACTCCCAGAATTCCTGAGCCAGCATGATACACATATTCCTGAGCCAGCCAGACCCCTGATGTTGCCTATGGTCACTAGCTTTAACAAACTGCAATGAAAAACTGGATGGGTCTTGCCCAGGAGAGGGGGGAATTGGAGCTTTACTGTTATGGGATTGATGACCTTCACTATAGGGAAGAGCCCAATGTATTTAGATGCCAATTTCCTACATGGCACCTTCAGCCATAAATACTTCATGGACAGATAGACCCATTGACCAATGAAAAAGGGGAATTGTATCTGTCTCTTCTTATCCTCCTGGTGTTTTGTGTTCACCTCAGTTCGTGTGAGCACCCCTTCTATGGTCTGCCACACCCATTTCATGTTGGATAATGACTCCTGTAAATCCCAGTTCTCTGGGGCTTTAGGACATTCAGGGATTGACATGAATTCTCTGCCATGCACTACATGAAATGGCATAAACTCTGTATTACTATGCACAGAGTTATTGTATGCAACTTCAGCGAATGGGAGCCGCTCAGCCCAGTTGGCTTGCTGGAAGCTGACATAACAACAAAGATATTGTGTGATAACCCTATTCACTCTCTCTGCTGTGCCCATTGATGGTAGGGTGAAAGGCTGAATTAAGGCCTCCGCTCCTTGGGTGGAGCCTATCATTAAAAGGAATTGCTGCCAGAATTGTGCAGTGAACTGCACCCCGCAATCTGAGATGATTCTTTATGGCACCCCATGCAAGTGGTAGATATGTGTGATAAACAGTCTCGCTGAACGGCAAGCTCTGAGAAGCTTGGGGCAGGTGATGAAATGGGCCTGTTTTGAGAACAGGTCCATCACCATCCAGATGACGGTATGACCATGGCTGTCAGATAGGTCTGTGATGAAATCCATGGCCAGATCCTGCCATGGATACCCAGGGTTAGCTACCTTCTGTAGTAGCCCTGGAGGTTTCCCCTGCCATTTCTTTATGGTTGCACATACAACACATGTTTTGACATAGTCAGCTATGTCACATTTTATACTTGGCCATCAAAACTGTCAGTCTGTGAGATGTAGGGTTTTCAGATACCCCAAATGACCCACAACGTTAGCATCATGACACCACCATAACACCTCAAGCTGCACTGTCTCAGGGATGTAGATTTTCTGGCCATTCCAGACAAGTCCCTCCCACTGAGTCAACACTTGTTGGTTTGTCTGGAACCATGGGTCAGTGGCCAATGTGGCCTGGATGGCATTGGATAGGTTTCTCTGGTGTTCATTTTGCATAGCCACTACCCTGTTAGTCAACTTGTGTGTTGTTGGGGTCAGAGACAGGATCAGTGCCTGTACCACTGCTTCAGGCTCTCCGTTGAATTGTGGTTTCCTAGACAGTGCATCTGCCAGGAAGTTCCTACCCCCCAGTATATATTGTAGCATAAACCGGAACTGCTGGAAGTGCAGAGCCCACCAAACTTGTTTCAGTGACAACTTGCATGGCATTTGCAATGCTTGCAGGTTCTTGTGATCCATCCAGACCTCAAAGGGTACCTCTCCCCTTTCCAGCAGATGTTGCCATGTTAGCAGCACCCACCAGACTGTGAATGCCTCCTTCTCCCAAATGGTCTATCGTCTTTCTGTCTCAGTTAGTTTCCGAGAAGTATACATGCATGGTTTTAGTGACCCCTTCTTGTTATGCTGCAAGAGCACAGTGCCCATCGCTACATCACTGGCATCAGCCTGCGCCATGAAAGGTTTCATGGGGTCTGGGTGTTTCAACACTGGCTCTTTGGTGAATAAGACCTTCAGTTGTTCAAATGCCCGTTGACAGGCCATGGTCCAGGAAAGGGGATGCATTGGTCATGGACAAACTGTTAAATGTTTCATTTGTAGCAACTGACTAAGGGGAAATGCTACCCAGGTGAAGGAAGGTATGAACTGGCGATAAAAATTGGTGAACCCCAGGAAACTTTGTAGTTGTTTTCTAGTCTGTGGTGCCTGCCAGTTGCCTACCCATAAATCTAATTTGGTGAACACACACCCCTCCGCCAAGTGTGCTAACATGTTCTTCATGAGGGGCAAGGGGTACAGGTGTTCCACACACACCCATTGATTCTGT
>JANHFJ010003972.1:65083-76181 GCA_032468195.1 Cerberus rynchops
TGAGGGTTGAAATTAATTTTAAATTGAATTTTAAATTTATATCTAATTGATTTTTAAAGTAATGGGGTTTTGTTTAACTGGAGTTTTAATTTTTTTTAATTGTATTTTAATTGATTGGCCATAATCTAATTATTTTAATTGATTTTTAATTATTCTGTATGTTTTTTTAATGGCTGTACACCGCCCCGAGTCCTTCAGGAGAGAAGGTGGTATATAAATTAAATTAATAAATAAATTAATAAATTAAATTAATAAATAAATAAACAATCAGCTTTGAATGTATGAATTCAAAATAAAGACAAGAGAAAATATATCTCATTAGGAGTCATGCCAGAAACGGGAAAGAAATTCACTTTTTACTACTGAATTACTGAAATGAGGAAAGTTGCACTAAAATCAATAGCAATGGCTATAGGTTTCACCATTTTTAGACTCAGCTTATTACATGCTGAGAAAGGATTTTGACTGCATCCCTCGCTTCAATTTACATTCATATTCCATTCCATTTATGCACACACCGAAATGGCTTACTATGTACATTGAAATGAATGTCAATCCCATGTACCACCTCTGGAGATGCAGAATCTATAGATTTAGGGTTTTATTTATTTATCAAATTTAAGTACTGCTCATCTCACTTTCAGAGTGATTCTGTTGCATCTAAAGGTGACGTTACTTCAAACTGTAAAGAAGGTACAGAATTGACACTGGAAGTCACAGCTTCATAGTCCTTTTTTTATAATATGCACTGTCTCTCACCCTCTGTTATGTTATGATCATATTGTGTATGTCCATTTTTTTTTCTTTTAACGACCCTGTAATCCCTTGCATCAGGGTGAAGTTGGGATGCCTGAAAGGAGCACAAGCATTTACTGGCCAGATGTCCTTCCTGAGGCCAACACGGAGTTCACAGCAGACAATAACTCACTGAATGTAGAGAAAAATATCTACCGCTAGTTAGGATGGAACTCACAGCCTCCTGATTATGAGCTAAGAGTTCCATCTCTAGGCCACCACGCTGCTCATATTGTATGTTTCCCTTATGCTATACAAAATCAGCTGATATGGCTATTGACAACAAAATATTCCACATTATTATCATGTAACTAAAGATTCTTGGCAAACTGAAATTTACAAATTCTGATCATAATTAGGAAAGAGAGTTTCCAGCATGCATTCTTTTTACATAAAAGGTGCAAAAATGCACTTAATTAATACATTTTGAGAAAGAAGAATAATGTTTCAATGCATTTGTGTGAACTGGATAGTTTTCAATGTAGAGATTAATCCAGGAAGAAGAATATGTCGTTAAATATCTGTAAAAGTAATATTGACCCATATCTCGTTATTACACAGAATAAATAGTATTATCTATTACCTAAAAAGACAAAGAAGTTGATATTTTTTCTATTATAACTAACATGTAATTTTGACTTGGGTGCAATGAATGTCTATAACAACACTGATACAGTTTACTAAATTTGTTTTCAATAATGCTTGGTAGGTAAAATATATTGTTTCAGACTTTGGCAGAGTTATATTATGACATAATCAGTACTGACTCAAGTATCAACTGACACCAACTGAGTTCAGTCAGCTGTGGTCATAGTGGTAACTTCAACCTCAAATTTACCTAGAACAAACTTGAGTAAGATACTAACAGAAGGCTGAAAAGTTCAAGAAAGTGAGCAGCTTTGCTGATCTGAATATGACCATTAGATGGTGCTCATAGAATGTTCCTCTTAATATACAACTAATCACATTATTTTTTAGGTAACTAAAGAATTAGAGTTTACCTCTGAATTCTTATCACAATTGGTATGTGTTACTATCAAATATTATATTTACGCAAAAAACTAATATTTCTTAAAATATTTAGCATTCATTTACCCAAACAAACTATATTAAAATTTAAATTGCTCACAAGTATAAAAAAGAGGGAAAGGATTCCTCAATCTTTATTTTTACAATAATGTATAGCTAAAATTAAGTAGATTTAAAATTAGAATTATTTATTAAATGCAAATTTTAAAAAATGCAAATTGCACAGGATTTTTTTACATGGAAAAAAGCATAGGTATGCTAAAATATATCCAGAATTATTTTGTTTGCAAACATTTTAATATGGTTTACTTTGGTTTTGTTGTACTATTTTTGAAAAAGTGTAGTTATGATTTTGCATGTTACATTATATGTATTTACTCAATATAAATCTGTGATTTAAGCACTAAAGCAGCTTTCCTACAGTGGTTTATGGGTTTAGAAGGAAGATCAATAAAAAGAGATACAACAGACGTATATGAAATAAGCCATAGCATGAAAAATATAGAAAGATTTTCCCCTTCGCTCTATTGGAACTTGGAGTCAGCCATGGAGGTGAAACGTGGTGAACAAGATAAGAAAACAGCATCTGCTGCCAAAATGTGCAGAAGCAAATTTAGAAGCGCATTAACAGCTCATTAACCTGAGGGGTGGATTATAAAATCTTTTTATTCATAAATACAACAATTACTTATTTAAATAAACACACTTTAATCCATAATCCACGTAGCGCAACAGATGTTGATGAATTGCAATTCCCAGCAGTCCTAGCCACTCTGGCTAATGGTAAGGGATGTTGGATTCTGTAGCTCAGCACTATTAGCAGACAATCGTTACAAGGAAAACTTCACTTTATCTAAGGAAGATCCATCAATTCCTCCCCATCCCACCATTGGGAT
Source organism: Cerberus rynchops (assembly GCA_032468195.1). Lineage (NCBI taxonomy): Eukaryota > Metazoa > Chordata > Lepidosauria > Squamata > Homalopsidae > Cerberus > Cerberus rynchops. The sequence continues at coordinate 67,804 of JANHFJ010003972.1, forward strand.
GTACTTTCAAGTCTCCAACTGCCTGTTGGAGGCAAAATAATAGATGATTTCACAAATCCCTCATCAGTCCTTTAAAACGGGGGTCCCCAAACCCGTCCGTGGACTGGCACCGGTCCACAGCCTGCCAGAAACCGGTCCACACAAACAAGCCAAACCCCATCTGCGGGATGCAGGCAGCATTCAAAATCATGCCCCCTTTGGTCTGTGGGAAAACCTCTCTCCACGAAACTGGTACCTGGTGCTCAAAAGGTTGTGGGCCATTGCTTTAACAGGTACCTCAGCCATGTTTATTGCACATCCTTCCTTCTTATCTTTTAGCCCTAATAATGGCCTCAAATGGGCTCTTTCCAGCTCTCATCTTATGGAAAATTCCAATCCACCTATCTAGCTTTCCATGCTACATTGCGGTCCTATTCACTTAGATAGATCTGCTTGTTCATGTTCACGCCTATCATGGCCCCAGATTATTTGGGATGATGTAATAAACTCTTCATCTCCTCTTCCTTTAGAGAGGGAATAGCTTTATTCCTCCAAATCCATGTGTAAATTTGGGAGGGGGAGAATAGAGAACTGTAGTCGTTACTCTTCCTTCCAGTTCTTCTTCCTCAAGCAGATGGTGAAGGAGGACCCAAAGGGAGGCAGTCAGACTTGCTCATTCATATTTGCCACAGAAAGGAATGTATTACAACAACTCAGTGATGCAGTGATATTTCAGCCCTAGGGTCTTTCATAGGTTCATCTCTTCCCCACCATGGTAACTGGAGAAGCTTCCACCATTATTTCAGGATTTCCCAACTCCTTGCTTCTTTCTCTATCCTCCCTCAGCTGGTGAGATCTTCTCCATCCTGGTAGCTGAATACTTCTTCAGCAGCTAATGCAAAATAGCCTGACTCATTCTCAGATGTCATCTTCATGACCACTTCTCCTACTCAGATTGACAAGCTGGCCCCTGCAGGAAGGAGGATGGAAACTGCCTGCTTTCATGTTCATGCTTGCTCCCTTTCTTGGAAGGTTAAAATTGAATGACTGGAGTATGAACATGTACATGCTGGCTTTTTAAAGTGAGAGTACATGGGATTGGGAGTCCTTGGGCCATACACAGTGACTTGGCAGGTGGCAAGTCTAAGTCCTCAAGGCCAGACATATTTATAGAGAGTAAGAGCAATGGCTTAATAATTGTATATTATGCTGAGGCTCAAAGGCAACATGGCTTAAACCAACTGTCAAGGAGCAATATTTGAAGAAGACAATTTCCTCATTTCCTACCTATAAGCTTTTTGGGATGTCTCTATTGGTCACTGTACGATAGCTGAATCCAGCAGAATTCACTCAACTTTCATTAGATTGGATTAGATTACAATAAATGCTGAACCAGTACAACAGGGGTGTCAAACTTGATTTCATAGAAGGCTGCATCACGGTTGTGTTTGACCTTGGAGGGCTGAGGGGGGAAGGGCCATGGTGTGATACAGGACTGGTGTCCGGGGGGTGGGTCTGTGGTGGCCAAGTATTAAGGCTGAGACACTCCCTCACTCTTATTATACAGGAAATCCTAGAGTCACAAATGTAATAGAGCCTGCCAATTACATTTGTAACATGAGGATTTGTTTGATTGAATCATGTTAAATGAACGTGACCGCTCCCTGCTTTCCCCAATGCACTTGTTAATCAAATGCACGGGTCATTAAATGCACATGATGCAGAGGAGGGAAGAGCATGCAGGACCTAGTGCTGGAGCAGGCCATCCAAGTCTCCCCCAATCCACTGAGATACCTCATGCTCCCCTAGGGTCCCAATTGCTTCCCTCTCCCATATCCTGTCCTGCCGAATCTCCATAGACTGACCCTGTTTTGCTAGCCTCCCATATTCCACTTACTCCTCCCCATCCAATTTCCCACTTTTTGAAAATCTCCAGAGCTCCAGAAGAGGCTGACTTAATGGCAGAGAAGCCAAAGTGTATTATTCAGATGATGGCGAAGCTATAAGAATGTGAAATTTAAGGAAAACATTTTTGCCATGAAGCATCAGGCTTATGATAGTAGAAAAAGTCTGGGTGGGGCCATAGCAGCCTCCTGCTTCAGGTCAGCTTCAGGGATTGAGGCAGCAGCGGCTGCCAATCAAAGAGGAGCTTGCTTCCTTTGTCTCATCAGCCTGAACTGCAAGCCCCTTGTTGATTGGCTGCCACGCCCCAATCCCTGAAGCTGCTCATTCGAACTAGCCAGTCAGCAGCAAGCAGCAGGCTGCTCGTCATCGGCCAGACTGGGCCCAAACTAAGCCTGCAGGCCCTCATGGCAGAGAAGCCAGTCTTTTATTCAGATAGGGAAAGCTGTTTTCCTTACATCTCACATTCTTACAGTTTCACTGGCTTCTGAATAAAAGACTATGGCTTCTCTGCCACGTGGGCCAGCCTCTTCTGGAGCTCTTAGAAAAGTAATACAGTAAAGCCCAAAGCTCCATTTTGGCCTGTAATGGCCATAGTGGGGCAGAACAGAGCCTTGAAGGGATGGATTTGGCTGATGGAGATTTTATTTCAGCTAGCAATTCTGGAGGGCCCTGCACCATGTTTTGGCTGTCAGAGTGCTGCAGGAGGCCATCCAGGGGGACAATGGGGTGTGAGGGGACACACGTAACCCCCAATGCCCTATTTTTGCTAGCAGAGGCACTGCAGGGTGGTCCTTTGCTATTTCTAGGCAGGCCCCACAGGCCAGATCTAAGCACCCTGCCGGCTGGATCCAGCCCTCAGGCCTTGAGTTTGACACTCCTGCAGTATACTGTATTTGTTCATTGCAATGTTTAGAAATCTAAGTAGGTTGATAACTGAAACATTTTTCTAATGTTTGAAAAACATTCAGCATCAGAAAATACAGTAATGTCTTGCAGACATTATTACAAATTAGGTGAATCACTTTAATGATGTCTTTTTCATTTTCTTCTTGTCAGCTATATTAGACAAATATATATATACCTAACAATATGCATTTTATGAAGCTGTTCCTCTTGGATGTTTACCTCAAACAATCCTGAATGTTTCATTTTCATGCTAATCATAATCAAAAGCGCTCTTTTGTACCAAATTATAGTCAGCCAGAATTAATGACAGAGAAAGATGCACAGTATAGAATAAAGCAATATGTATGATTAGTTAATATTTTCTGCTGATTCAACTTCATGCAAGAGTCCTTATGCAAGTGCTTGGAAATCATGCATTCAGCAAATGTGATGTACACTTTACCTTGAATGTTCGACCACTGGTGAGGATATGTTCTTAGAAGACATTATCTATACCATAAACATATGAGCAGCTGAATCAATTTTGGAGAACAGTGAAATAATTCAACAATTACTTGGAGATATCCACCACCACATAAATGACTAAATTTTGTTTAAACAAAGCACAATTTGAATAACTGCATTTTATGCAGGTGTACTCAAGCAGTTAACAGTTAATATAGAATGAAAGATTAACATAAACTGTCCTTTACAAAGTTTGCACATAACACGAACATATTATTTTTGTCATTTATATTAAAAAGAGATTAATAAGCTATATCATGACCAAGGACAAATAGTCACCTCCAGATACTTAAAGAAAATCTATTATATAATGTAGAATATCTGCAAATAAAGCTTTAATTCACAACATCTCATCATATTAGCTATTTATGGTGATTCATATTTAATGAATCGCTAAAAAGACTATTTGCAATTAATGCAATGGAGTATTGTGTTATATGCCAGTAAATTATAAACACTTTTAAACACTTTCAGAGAAATTTTTATTGCACTAAGTACAATGGGCAATTTTAAACTGTAAACCACCCAGAGTCACTTAAGTGAGTTGTAGACATTTGATGAGTGAAATAAACAAAAATTAAAAGAAATGTTACTTATACAAAAATGGAGTGTTAGCAGTGTTTTGTTGAAAAGCGCCAACAATCTTACTCTGTTTTAGATTTAGATAAGCTTTAGCTTTTGGTAATCTTAAAGATAACTCAATAGCATGTGGGGCTTGAGAGCCTTCTGCTGATATATGTCACTTGAATGGGCTGTTGGAAAAAATTAGCCCCGAAGCAAATGAATCCCAGCCAAATTCTGGTTAATTCCTATGGATGCATTTCTAGTGCATAACTTAGCTAAGGTTCTACATCAATGAAAAGCAAGCTATCCCAGGTAGATAGTTTAAAATTAAGACTTTTCATATTGAAAACTACTGACCAGAATGGCTGTTCCTTTTATGGTAGGTGTTTGATATGGATTTGGATTTTGAAGTCAGGTATGTTGAATTAGAACCAATAGAACTGGAAGATAAGGATTTCCCCAGATTGTCTGAACTCTTCTTTATTATATTAGTTGCTGTTTTACTCCAATCTGAAAATAAATAAAAGCAAAACTTGTTGTGATTGCATACCAGGTTGAAATAATTATTCAGACCTTTAAAGAAGTAAAGGAATGGAATTAAAGAAAGCACAAATCATTTTCCCCTAGTGTGCTTATTACCTTTTATTATGCAAATCAAGCAATCATGCATTTCTTCTGTGCTGACAAAATGGGAAATTCATATGTGCAGTACACGATCATGTTAATGATATCATTCATGATTAACACCTGAAATTATTCCCACCCTATCACTTATATAAGATACAAGTAGTGCTTGTTTAGCCAGGCTTGGAATGGTTGCTACTACATGGGAAAGGGAGTGAGGGGATGTGTAACTTGTGAGATGCATGTCATGGCATGGTATGGCATTGCATCAGGGAGATACTAGGGGTGTGTGAGGGTGATGTGCGCCAGGCAGGTGCAGGAAGAAGGGGCAAGTTGTGAAATGGTCCCAGAATAGCCTGCAAGTTGCAGGTAAGGAGGGGCTGGGGAAGACGTATGGGTGGGGGAAACTTACTCCAGTGACTTGTAACCTTGCCTGTTAGCTTCCCCACTGCCTTATTGGGGAAGCGATCAGAGAAGGTCATAAATAGCAATCAGATGATCGCAGAGTACTACAACTGGTCATTACAAGTGGTTGCCAAGTACCCAGATCATCATTACATGATCATGGGAATCCTGGGATGGCCAGAAGATCAATTTTAACCATCATTCAATCAGCACTGCTGAAACTTTGACCGGTTCCTGAATGAATGGTTATAGTATGTTGAGGACTATCAGTATGCACAAAGATGGAGAAATATTAAAATGCCCACAATGAAAGAATGGATTGTGAAGATGGCTGAACTAACCAAAATGACAAAAATGACCTCATTTGGTTAGGGACAAAGTAATAAGTACTTTTTAAATGGATTAGCCACAAATTTAATTATTTTAAATGATTTTTAATGTATTTCTATGTTTCTATGTTTTTTATTGGTGGCTGTACACCGCCCCGAGTCCCTTGGGAGAGGGGTGGTCTATAAATGTAATAAATAATAATAATAATAAATAGTAATAAGTACTTTTATTAAAGATTGGAAACATGTTATGAAAATGTGAAAAAGTGAAATGGTGATTTCTGGATTTGAATAAGATTGAATAAGGGATGAGGGGCTATTGTATTGTTCTACAGGAAGGAGGGATAATGAGTTTGTAACTGCTGTAAAGAAGTGTGAAAGTAGCTTCTTTATATTTTTTTAAACTATCTTTTCTGCACATTTTCTTGCTTTTTCCTTTATATTTGCTTTTAGTTATGTAAAAACATTTAATAGAAATTATTAAAAATGAGAATGTTTGCTAAATGCAGTCACTAAATAATGACTTTCAGTACCAAGATTCTGTATGATTACATCTTAAACAGCAGGTAGAAAGAATTCAAACTTTAATTAATTCCTTTTGATTTAAAAAGAAACACAGAAGTGAATCTTGAATGTAGAAGTGAGGTGAATTTGTGATAGAGTTATAAGTTTTAACCAGATATTTTTAAAATACACTTTACAGTGGAACCTCTGGTCACAACCATAATTCATTTCAGAACTTTGGTCGGCACCTGATTTGTGCCCAGAAGTGAGACTGACTGTGTGTGCGTGCGTGCGCGCGCGCGTGCGTACACACACACACACACACAGAGTGCAGAAGGCAAAATCAGCACAGAAGGGGAAATCGACCACGCCGTGTTTGATCACCACCTGAGTTTTTGTTCGTGACCAGATGCAAACAGTTTGCAAAATTTTTGGTCAGCACCCGATTTGGTTGTGGTGAGAGTCGTTAGTTACCAGAGGTTCCACTGTATATGAAAATAATGCTTTTAGTTCCTATACCATGCAATAGTATAGAACGCAGAGAACCTCTATGAGAAACTATTTCAAGATCCTTTATACTTTTGACTCATACCCTTTCTTCTGCCAGCTCTCAAACATGCAAAAGAAATTATTCAACCATATATCTACCAACATAAACCAGAAAGATATATCCATTTGCACAGTACATAAACATGAATGCTCCTCATTTAGTAGACTCAGTATGTTCTAATGTTTGTAGGTAACTAGCCTCCTTGAATTGCATGAGTCTATCAACAATATTTTCTAAGCTACAGAGGCAATTTTAAAAAGGTTGGGAGCAATTAAAGGTTTCCACTGTCCAGTCAGGACTAATTCAAGGAGATGGTACTCATCTCCAATTTTCAGCTTAGGAAGCCTGCATTGTCTGAGAGACGTTCTGTCATCATGTGGCCAGCATGAAAATACGGTACGTAGTAACCTTTCCCACCAAAGTGGTACCTGTTTATCTACTTGCATTTGCATGCTTTTGAACTGCTAGGTTGGCAGGAGTTGGGGTGAGTAACAGGAGCTCAACTTGTGTGGTGCTCAAACCCGAGCTGTCAGCTTTCCAGCAACAGGAAGCAATGAAAGTATATAATTATGCAAAACCTCCTGGCAATACTACTACAGAAGATCCTTTTAAATTCAGCTTACTACTAAAAATCCATTCATTCCTAGAATTATATACAAACAATAACTAGGAAGTTAAATAAGAAATCTGGAAAGATGGCAAGGGCAAATAACTTTCATATAGCTGCCAAGAAAATTACAAGGGCATTTATGTAAGTAACCCATTCAAAATGAAGTAGATTTGGCTTTAATAACGAGTAGAACTGATCTTAATTAAAGTAAGAAATCATAGAATAAAATGACAATTATACAGTATAAGGATCTTTGTCCATTTATCTACTAAATGGGAGTTCTGCCAGGCTTATGAATACATATATTTAATTCAGTGAAATTGCTCTGTTTCAGGCTTTATTTTCTAATATCTCCTCAAACATTTACATAAACATTGCAAGGAAACTCTTATTCTTTGAAATACCATCAATTGCAGAAATGGCACATTCTCAATTTTCTAGCAGACGGTTTCTATTAAATATCTCAGAAAGTTGTGCTTAGCAGGTTTTGCAGGTCAGCACATGGATGAAAGAGTACCTTATAATGTACATTTTAGCTTTATGGGCTCAATTAAGAGAAAAAAATTACAAAGGGTAGTTCATATTACCTGAGTTATCAGCCAGCCTGAATCGTCCACAACAAAGATGCCTTCTCCATTGCTTTTGTACATTTTCCTTCATTGCACAGTGGAATATAAATATAAATAAACCTGAAAAGGAAAATAATAATAAAATCTAGGGTTTTATTAAATAAGATTAAGAAACACACAAAAAGACACAAATACCTTTGGTTCATGAAATAGTGTATATGATATTTAGATATACACCGTCACCAATAGTCACACATGTGCAAACCCAACCAGATATGAATTCAACTGATTCAGAGTAAGGTAGAACTTCTAATAAATTAGATCAAGGGTCCCCAAACTGTTCAACTCATCAATCCCTGCATGAAATTTCAGCTTGTTCATAAACCTCCAAACTTTTATTATATGAAAATAATTTAATAAATATTACTTTAACTAATGGTTCTATGAATAATAACCAACAGTCCTATCAGCATTTGGAAATCAGTATTGACTACAGTTAGAGAGACCACCTCATTTTTAAACCAAACTGGTTAATATATAAATGACCTCCAATTGACAAAACCCTGGGCATGTGTCCTTTCTCCACAGTTTTCCAAAATTCTCCTCCCATTACTCCCTACTCCTGCCATAGAAATGGTGGTAGACTTTAGAAGAAACCCTCCCATTCCACCACCTCTTACAATACTAGACAACACAGTATCAACAGCAGTTACCTTCAAATTTCTAGGTTCTATCATATCTCAAGACCTAAAATGGACACCTAGTATCACAAACATCATCAAAAAAGCACAACAAAGAATGTTCTTTATGCGCCAACTCAAAAAGCTCACACTGCCCAAGGAGCTGCTGATACAGTTCTACAGGGGAATTATTGAGTCTGTCATCTGCACCTCTATAACTGTCTGGTTTGGTTCTGCAACCCAACAAGA
>JANHFJ010003972.1:98757-114406 GCA_032468195.1 Cerberus rynchops
AATAAATAAATAAATAAATAAATAAATAAATAAATAAATAAATAAATAAATAAATAAATAAATAAATAAATATGTTCTTTAAAAATACAGATGAAAATACAGGGGAAACAGGCTGCTTGGATTTGATAGCTGCTTCATTTGTATCAACAGACCTATCTTATGGGCGAGATTCTTTACCTTTAAAGCAATTTTTCTGCATGATAGGAATCTAGTCCTAGTCAGCAGGACTATTACTCAAATTACTCATAGTGCTAGGGAGAGTGGATTTTGGCCACATTCCAATGACCAAATGCTAAAAATGTTCTGATTTTCCTTCCAGAAGAATTAAAAAAAAACACCTCAACCTGATAAAATATTCTGAGTAGAATTTAAATATTTATGCTATAAAAAACACCATGCTGTTCTTGCTTCATATATCTAAAATAAACATGGATTGTGCTTTTGAGTCTAACAAAAATGCATAGTTCTTCAGTAAAACATTGAAGAGTTTCTATCAGAGACTAATATCTAGAAATTTTTTCTTGGCAAGGCCCAGATGTGTTTAAAGCTTGGAAAAGAAATATTTCAGATTTATCTAGATGGAGCAGATACACAAAACCTTACCTGTACAGTTTCTAAGATCAGGAATACCCCAGTAAGATGTGTAATTATTCAGGTATAGAAAGCTAAGTAAAGATAGAACAGAAAATATCATTAGCAATCACTGTATAAAAGTTCTTAGGAAATCACATAGTCCTTCTCTATTGTTTTAAATCCTGTGTATCTTTTATTTCTTCACTTTTAAAAACCTATTTCCATCACTTTTTAATTATATCCGTAATATACTTCATCTCAGTCTCACCACTAAGCATCTCATGATCTTTGAACTGTTACCATGTTCGTGATGCAATCTGGGTAGGATTGTCATAGCAGCTAGTGGTGGCAGTGTCTCTTGGTCCAGTTTCCTTCCAAAAGTAATTCATAGGCTCTTCCTGAGCCCCACAATTTTCTACAAGAGCAAATGAAAAGCAGTGAACCAAACAAATTAACACTGTAGCTTCCTTGCAAAAGTTGTTAGACTAGTCTGAAAATAAATCAGGTTTAATTTTATACCAAGGTTGTTTTTATTTACAACTTAATGGAATGAGTATTTATAAAACAAAATGTACATTACTGAACAGAAATGTATTTTCCAATTAGAGACAGAAATCATCTAGAATCAGGGAGAATTAAAAAAAAAATCTATACATTTTAAACTAATTTATAATCTGATAATCGTAATAAATCAGGAATGTGTGGATCAGGATTGAAGACCAAATGATTCTAAATGTGCTTTAATCTGAACTGTGGGTTACAATGTGGTATTCAAAGTTCACTATGTTGTTCAGTCCTATTGTCTCTAAGTTAGGGCACAGCTCATGTAACAGCCCATTTCTAGTCAAACTAACTGTGATCTGGCTTTGCCCGAATTCCATTACTGTTTTGCAGTATTATTCCAGGGCCATTGTCCCAGATGTTAATTCCTTCCCACATCAGCCACTAAATCCTTTGCACAATGTTCTTGCTTCTTCTATTTTCCTTGAATGACCAATTGAATGTCTGAAGGAGAGACCTGTGGCACGGGTCACAAGGTATTGAGAATAAAGGTTCAATACAAAACTTTTCTCAATCATAAACAGTCTTTACTCATTCTGTTAATTTATGAGGAAACAAGTGCAAATGGATTTAAGAAGCTTCCGTTTCCCCATAATTTTGTTTCTGCTATATCATTTGCTAAGGGCTAAGTTAAAAGTGAACTTAAAGAACAAAATGATTCACATCAGTGAACTGCATGCTTTGAAAATAATTTGGGAAAAGTGTTTTGGATCTCTGGCCAATACATCAATCTTCCGATATTCATTGAAGCATTTAAAATGTATGTTTTCAATATGATCAGTATGATTCCTCCCCCACAAAGGACCTGAAAAATGACAACTATGAATGAATAAATGGCAGAGAAAGCTGTTAGTTGTATATGGTCTGAACCATGTCTTTTAGATTATTTTCAAACTATAGACAAAACTAATAAATCTATTCATTTTGATTCCTCACATAGTGCAACTGACTTCACTACTTTAATGTCTTCTGCTTATTTTGTATATAGTAAATAAAACTATAAACTCAAAGAGTATTTTTAAAATACAGTTATTGGTTAAAACATATTGTTCTTATACACTGATAATAATGATCACAGTAATCATATTTATAAAGTACAGAAAATAAGAGTACAGTAAAAACAAAAACTTGTCCTTACCAACTGAATGAACATTCACATTATGGAGTTTCAAGTTTTCTGTGATATTACTGTTTTCGAGTTTCTTTTTAATTGTTTGTTCTTCTAAACTTACATTGTTGGTAGAATTGTAAGCTAAAAGAGCACGGACTTCAAAACTGCAAAAGAATTGCTGAATTAGAATATAGTATAACAGTAAGGCATTTAAATATGATCACTGTGATTTAATATAATACACAAAATAATCAATCAATCTATTAATCCTATTATTCACCAATTTACATATGCCATATTGGAACATCCTGTTTTATTCTTTGTAAGATTTTTTCCCTACAGTATCACAGCTTATAATAAAAAGTCTTTCTAAAAGAAGTAATCTAATATAGAACAAAAGTGCCTAAAAATCAGAATTAAGTTAAATTAAGTTATGTAGAGTAACCTGAACACAACATAAATGCATAATTTAGTCTGACTCAGATAACATTAAGTGTGTCTTGATCTTATGCATTTCCTTACCCCCTTTTCCAAAGAATTGAAATTTCCACTTCTTTTACTTTCTCCTACTTAATCTTAACTAGGATCAACGTAACAACTAATATTAATTAGGCTCAAAGGAAGCCAACACCTATTTTACCTGTTTTAGTGGGTTTTAGTGATCAAAGATCAGTCAGTATCAAAGCACATAAAAGTGATATTTGATTTTGCACCACAAAACAAAACTACTGATTTATTGCACAAAATACTAGTTCTTCCTGTTATTCTACTTAGTATTATACTTTTTAAAAATGCAGTTTTAGGAAATAGTTCTGTAGTACACTATTAAATGTGACAGATGGTTTTGCTTGATTGGATTTGCTGTTATTTTGTTATAGGAATGGTCATTCCTTGTAGTAAGAATGTGCAACAAGCGCATATTTATTGAGCTGGTAAATAACATCAAAGGCAACAATGCTATTTGCAAAATAAAATGGGGAGTTCACATACACAAAAAGGGAGGCCTTTTGTAATACGTGTCTTACCCATCTGATCTAGACTTGATCATATGGCTACACCTAGGATATGAACGATCTTTCAGGGAAAAACAGCAGCAGCAACAGGAACAGAAATGTGTGGCTTTACTGTGATGTCAAAAATGACATGGATCAGTTATATAGATGGCAAATATAGAGATTAAAAAAAAAGAATCCAGTGCAAATGATGATGATTTTAAAAATTAATTCTCTCTGCTTTCCAATAGATGTCATTTAATTTGGAAACAGGATTATTGAGATGGAAAAATTAGATATGCTGTTGCAGTAACAACTGAGAAAACATTTCATTTATTCAAAAGTTAATAATATATTAACAATGTGTTGTCACTTCACTGTTGTCCAGACACCTTTTTAAGCTGCTCCAGGTGCAAAAGCAACATATGGTTCAGGAACTGGCAAACATACATCTGTCACCGGTGTATGATTAATGCAATCTGAACATGAAGAGCTTTTGATAACTTTAATAGAAATTACTAAGTGATGTAAGATGAACAAATTACTTGTCAAGCTATTCCAGAGTTTAATATTCTATGATAACTCTTCCATAACTCTAGTTTGAGTAGTTCAGTTTTCAGTCTTTGAAAAAACAAACAATACTAAAACTCATGAATGAAGGCATGACATAAATATTGCAGGATAATGTTGAAAGATTTGATCTTAATACTAAAACTATTTCCAGTGGGGGATAACCGTTGTATTTTGCAGCGAAAAATGAAATTTAGTGGAACATTCATATTATTGTAGTTATTTATTAACATTCCTCTGTGATCCTGTGTAATGGTGATACATATAGGTTGTTTTGGCCTGTCAGCCCTCCAGACAGAGAGAGAGAGAGAGAGGGAGGGAGGGAGAGACGGAGCCTGGGCCATCCATCAGCCCTCAGACGGAGAGTCAACCGCCCCCAGGTCTGGAAGTGGCTGAGGAGGAAGAAGAGAAACAGCTGGGTCCAGTGTGTGACATGCGGATGCACAGAAGAGAGAGGAGAGCAGTGGAAATCCGTGGGCCGAAGGAAGAGCCACCGCTGCTAATGAAGCCCCACCCTAGCTCTGGGGATAAAAGGCAGGGGGCAGAGATGCATTTTGCATTTTCCGGTCAGACGGCCTTGTTAGCCTATGTTGCGCTAGAAACTTTTTGCTGGGGCTGCCAGCACTCTTAATTAAAGGAATATTTGAGTTCACTTCAGAGGGTTTATTGTGTTTGGGGAGCTGGATGAGAACCCAGGTAGTCCTCATGGCCATTCATTTAGAAATTAACATTACAAACATGTTTTTCACACTTATGAACACTGCAGTATCCCCATGGACAAGTGATCAAAATTCAGATGCTTGGCAACTGGCTTGTATTTATGACGGTTACAGTGTCCCAGGATCATGTGATCACCTTTTAAGATCCTCTGACAAACAGAATCAATGAGGAAACCAGATTCACTTAACAACCATGTTACAAACATAACAATTACAGTGATTCACATAACAACTGTGGCAAGAAAGGTCATAAAATGGAGCAAAACTCTATTAACAACTCTCTTGCTTAGCAACAGAAATTTTGGGCACAATTGTGGTCGTAAATTAAGGATTACTTCTATATGTACAACAGACTTCAGGAAGTAGGTCTCTTATAAAATGCATTCAACTAACATCTTTCATTAATGGAACCACTGGATGCTTCCTAAACCTTATTTTTATCTTTCCCTTCAGAGGAGTCTTCGGAGAAGGAATTATGACACTGACTCTTTAAACTAAAGAGTAACTTGAAAGGACACATTGGGAAATATATCTCATGTTATTACAATATAAAATTATTTGACAAACATAAATCCAATTAGCATTTGATAAATAGAACAAAGTTACTTGAGTTATTTCAGAGCTTTTCAAGAATTTCTTACAATTTTACCTATGATTGATGCTTCTCTTCCCTCTTGCAGTGGTTTTGGTTGAACTTGGTTCAACACTATAAAAACAAAAGATGTATATATATATATATTTAGAAAAGTGTCTTTTGCAGAAGATAGTATATTTCCCTTCTATCTTGTCAAGCACTTACCTTATATCAACCACACATACAGTGTAATTCCAGCTGTCCATGGTCTGAATTAACTAGAAAACAGGAAAATAATACAAAGGTCAAAATGCATAAAATTGTTGAAACTATTAATTTTTGCATTGCATTCATTTTGCATGAATTTATTTTCCTAGCATCTCAGTTTATTTTCATATAATGATCATTATGATGATTACCAGGACCAGCACAAAAAATCTGTTTGCCTATCTGTTTGTAAAAGGGAAATGCTGTTGCCTATCTGTTTGTAAAAGGGAAATGGGTGGGAAATGTACAAAGTATAAGAAATAGCAAGCCAAAAATATCACAGAGGATTTTCAGCAGGGAACATATCTAAGATGAACATCTTTCACTATATAAGATACTTCTGCTCTTGTTTTTACTACAGTCATAAAGCACTCCGTACACTTCCTTTTGTTCTTCATCATATTTTCTTGTGAGTTAATTGTAGGGGAAAAAATAGTCTTTAAAAGGTAAGGCACAGAAAAGCAGGCTAGGGAAAGCAAGTTTAAGAGCAGAAAATCAAGAATTCTAAAGGGCATGGCAATAATTCTTAGTGTTAATGTTCTCTTCCTGACTTATATCTTCACTACCAATATAAAGCAGTAATAGAAGACTATTAATCACTAATTGAGACATGAAGCTGGATTGGATAAAATGCTTCGTTATTAACCCTTAAAAGTAGTGACAGAAATCTAAATATGACAAGAATATCTGCTTGCAAAGGTCTTAGCTGGGGGTTTTAGTCAAACATCTCAATGGCACTGCTAGCAAATTGATAACCTTAAACCTTATAACCTCAAGGGGAGATGGGTGGCAAATTATTATAATAAAATAATAATAAAAATCTTTTGAACATTACTAATCAAGATTCCACTTGTCCTTGAGAACTGGTAACTCTTTAAAAACATTTTTAACAGTGAAACTAAAAAACAACAACTCTATCACCGCCATCACCCAAAAAAAGGATGGGATTATACAGTGAGAGTAAACCTACATAGACTATGGGGAAAAAGTAAACTAGAAATGACAAAAGGCAGAGTCAGTCTGGTATAAATAGTTAAGGTACCAAGCTAGAAAATTTCTTATCAAAGCTGAACTTACACATATAGTATATTGATCTGAAGCCAACGTGAACTTTATAGCTGGATAAAACTAGTTCATATAAGTTAAAGGATTTTTTACTCCGGTGTCCGGATAAAAAGCCAGGTCTTAATGGCCTTCTGAAAAGCTAAAAGGTTGGGGCCTGCATAATCTGTACAGATTTTGAAAGTTCAAATAAAAAGCAGTACTTCAGATAAACAGTATATAAATCTAAACAAATAGCCTAGAAATTGCCAGTTCTGAATCATGCTTTTGTAAAATCAATCTATAAAATTTTAAAGATCATATTTTAAAATTATTTAAGTAACTCCTTCAAATGTATATACAATGTCTTACTTGAAAAGTAGTCTAACTTACCCATTCTCTAATTACTTTCTGAATGTCTGGCTCTGTATCTTCCTTGATTTTGTAGACAGTAAAGTCAATTCTGTAGTATAACTTACCTAGGCATTACAAAAACAATCTAAACGTTATAATTATGACTCTTAAATACAATTCTCACGAAGACACATCCCCAAGCCAGTGGTAAAGCCACAACACTGGTAATGCTTTCAAAACCGGCTTAATTTTTAATATGGTAGTTATTGTCACCTGATTTAATTTAACTTTTTTTTTAAAAAAGGTACGTGTACCTTGATTTTTTTTATAATAGACAAACATAGAAATATTTATTATTGTATCATTTTTGTTGAAGCAAGGCAAATGATTTTAAAACATTTGACCATTATTTGAAAGTATTTTAGTAATATCTACCTGGTCTTTTTATCGATCTTTCTATACTTTTTCTGAATAAAAATTAGGGATATGCAGAAAAGAGTTAATCTGCTTTGAAGGCAAGACGCTAAAAGCTTTGAAGCTTTTAGAAACAATCTAATCCCCATTGAACTGATCCAATGATATTCTGATCTAATTTGCAGATGACAAATGGGATTTGGGAAAACTTTGGAATAGTATATAGTATGAAATGGGGAAAGCAAAAATGACTATAACTGTTATTGTTTTTTTTTCAGTAAGAGATGAAATTTTCAGGAAAACTACAGCATTATGAAGGCATTCGATTTTATAAAAAACAGCACATTTGGTATTTTTTAATTAAATACCTTTAAAACTCTTTTTACAAATGTGCTTAAATATGTTGATATACTATTTCTTACAGTAATAAATCAGGATTATAGATTTTTTTTTCAATTATAATTTAAGAGTTTATTAATCTATATGAGAAACCCCTTCTCAACTGGTGGAGATTATTGTTGGGGGTTGAAACAGAAGCACACACAAAAAAAACACCCTTTCAACTATCCTATAAAATAAATAATTTGCTAGCTGACTAATACACAAATGCTAGCACTGTATATATCAAATATAGCACACACAAAGGATTAAATCTAGTTGTTATGTAGAGAATATTTAAAACATTTCGTTCTTCCCATTAAGTAAGAAGAGCTGAGAGCAAAGCTTATTCATAGCCCTAACTAATAATCAGGTGGGAAGGAAAAAAAAATCTCACAGATTATCTGCTAAATTATAAGAGAATCACTTATGGAAGGAATTACCTACATGAGATCCAGATTCTCTTATCGTACAGCATTTCACTAGTCATACTGAACTTTTTAATAAATACCAATCTATTCATAGGATAATAGAGTCAATGTGTCATCAACAAGAGCTGAACAACTTTAAAAAATAGGTTGTACAACTCCAATAGTCTATTCCATGTTTGTGGTTATTTTCCCGATTTGGGGATTATTATTTTTTTGGTATTTTCATTCATATTTCACCACTACTGGTATGAACTGACATATTTCAGGAGCCATATTAACGCGAATAATCCGTAATCTCATTAATCTGTCCACTCAATTGAACATACATATACCATAAATATGTGTAAACCAATTTTCTATGAATACAAAATCTCTTTTACGGTATATCTTTCTAGAAATGAATGTGCTTTGTGAAAATACCATTTATTTTGTGTCACACTGAATGGGGAAACCCTACTGTCTCTAAATAACAGAGCTAATTCAAATCTACTACTTCTGACTAATGAATGAAAACACGTTTTCTTGAGGTTAGTGTGAAGAACTCTAACTTTGTTTTCCTCTCAGGAGACTATCAATTGACAATATTAAAAGAATTCAAAACACACTTTCCATTCATATCATTTTTTAAGACCACTGTTTCAAAATACTTAGATTTCAATAATCTAAGTAAAATAAAAATCAAGAAAAACTTTTTTAAAAAATTTAAATGTACTTGAACGTTATTAGGCAATGATTTCTCCTGTTCATTTTATTGGATATTGTTTATTTTCAAAAATCCATTAAAAAACAACACTTCAGTAGATTCAATGTCTTTTTTCTTTATGGGCAGCAAGACTTATAATTGAGAAAGAGATACACAGAGATTCCAGGTTTTGGTTCAGAAGCAAGGATTTAGTATCTCGGTGGAGAGAAGTGGGAGAACAGAAGCTATCTGCATATGGAAAAATAATTTGGTATGATTTCTCTCTCATATTTTCTGATCAAACTGTAATTATTTGTCTTCATTAGACTTTTACAAAACAATCTCCACTGAATAGGAGAAACAGTTAATTTGATTGTCACAACAGTCTCCTCAAAGATCTTGAGTTAGTAAATTAAAGGGTAATGATTAGAATCATATGCTAAAGTTCTACACTTTGATCATTGATAATTTTAATATAAATGCATTTCTAATAAATTTATATTGCTTTAATGTTTATATTGCTATACATGAAGTCTAATTTAGCACCAGTAATTCTAAATTCTATTTAAACATCTAGCAGATAAGACATTTTTCATTCTACATCTAGCTTCATGTTTTGACCTACTGTGTTTGACCTCAGGTCCACATGGGCAGTCCTGGTCCATGAAGGGATTACATAAAAAATAAGTCAAAAGATATTTGCTGCTAGGAGTCAACGTTGTTTTGAACACAATACTTTGATTTGCTTCTGGTGCTGTACTGGTCAGAAAAGTTTCATGAAACGATGTATCCACTACATTTTGAACTTCTGAGTTGTGATTATGGAATATTATTCCACTGTTTGATACATTTTCATCAAAATACTTAATAGATTCATTCAACAAGGAAGATAGAACCATCACATCAGTAACTACTGAAATTGTAGCTTGTTCCAAAAGGGAAGAATAGTTTGCTATTTTTTCATATATCAAGTCTTCAAAAGGTAAAGAAATTGTCTGGTCATAAAAATCAATATTTTTGTGATCCATATCACCGAACTCTTCTGCATGACCAAGTTGAAGTAGTAGTGTGTCTTTGTTTTGCAAACTGTTTGGATCATTATGTTCATTTTCAGAAAAGTATGTTTTATTCATGGTGCTTGTTTTCTGAACTGGATTTTCGTTCCACAAAGATTCTGAATCAAGCAAATGTTGATCAAGGTTATTTAGAAGATTCTGTGAAATTGAAGTATCTGAAATCATTAAAGTTGCTGAATGTTTGCCGAATTCTGCAAGTGTTCCATGACTATTAGTAGGCAGTGTTTCTAAAGCCAATGTCCTTATAAACAAATCAGATATTTGTGCATGTTGTTTTTCAAAAAAAGCATTATTCATATATGAATGCGCTGCATTTTTTATATAATCGGAAGTACTTGTAAGTTGATTAATCTGCAAGTTTGTATATACATTATGTGTCAGTTCCGTAAAATGTATTGGACTCAGTGATAACATTTTGCAGGTATCTTCTATACAGGCAGATTTTAAAAATGGTGTTGCTGATGTTTCAACAGATTGAAAAAAAGTTATCAGTTGATCATCTGGGATTTTCTCCATAGTTTGTTGCATGGCTAAATTGGCAGTAGTTTTTAAATCATCAGTAAACCTTCCTTGTAATATATCATAAGTACTAATCTGTAAATGCAAGGAAGGCTGAATCAAAGGCATTATCTGGGAAGTTAAAGGAACATGAACAGTTGAAATATCATTTATGGATCCATTTTTGTTAAGAGGCTCTGATTTTGTTGCTATTCTTTCAATAACATCTGAATTCCTTGATGAGTACATTGGAAAAACTGAACTAAAATTCTCTTCTGACATATTAGTAAAAATATATAACTTTGAAACATTATGGCCCATTAGTCTATTATAAGGAACTGTTTGCATGGTGGTATCATCTATTTGTGTAGGAGACATGAAAAAAGACATTGTCTCTGTTACGGAAGAATATGATTGATTAAATGAGGACAACCATCTTCCAATAGATTCTGAAGGATCATTAACCGTAGTCGAAAGGGAAGTATTTATATATTGTGTTGGAAGACTTACATCATTACTTGTGAGAAAAGAAATGTCATTATATGGACTGTTAGATGTATTATTTTCTGCATATCCTGCTCCAGAAATTACTTTTGACTTTGATTTGACATCTTCCAATAGAAATGAAAAAGAAGATACATCATTATTGTATGAAATTAACTTATCCGGAAGCTCAAATTCATCTTCTAGAGATGAACCTTCCTGTTCTTCTAAATTATCTAATTTTTCTAAATTATCTAATTGCTCAGTGAGAGGATTAAATGCAAAAAAGTCACTTTTTAAAAAAGCTCTATTGTATGTTTCTTGATATAAAGGTGAAACAGAAACAGTTTGCTGAATTTCAGAATTTCTGCCTCTTGCTTTTGGTAAACCTGATGATAAATATAATTCTCTACTATATTCCACTGACATGAAGATTTCTGTTGGGTGAATTCTTGGCATAACATCTGGAAACCAGGCCTTCATGTTTTGTAATGAACCAAAAGGATTTGCGCTGTGTTTAAACAATTGTTTTTTAAAATGTACTGAATTATAGTCTCTTATGTGATTTAATTGTGTAGTCTGTAAGTCATCTACAATGTAAAAGCCATTCCTAAGAGAATGCTCTTGTAGAAATCTCTTTGTGGGCTGCAAATAGACATTTTCAAGTGATTTGTTTAGTAAGCCAAGCATTGTTTCTTTAATTAATTCCTTAGGGTATGTATAATATTGATGAACAAGAGAAGAAAGATTTTCTTCTGGAATTCTGGAAATAAAATACTTATAAGTTGCATTTTCCTTCCATGTACTCAAGGACTGCAAGAAAATGTTAGTGTGTTTATACACAGAAGAAAATGTGTAACTAATAGGAGATAGCATCCACTGAGGGTCTTCTGTAAGTTCAAAAAAAGTGTTCTTGTTCACCAGGGAAGGAAACAGTAAGTTTGATCTAGAATCTTCTATCTCAACACTTCCGCCCTGTTGAATATGGAATCCTAAATTCCTGATGTGATCAAGTGGGAGAGTTGGTGTTTCCTGTGAAATACTACTATCACTTAACACGCTCTCAGAATGTCCTGAGATATTATTAAAGTACGACACATCAATGGAAGAATTATAATTTATGTTTACTTGTTCTGTGAAAGGGACCAAACTATTAATTTGCATTTCTCTAGAAGCAGATGGTATCACTTCAGGAGTTATTGTGATGAAATAATTGGGTGCACTTTTCCTCTCAGTTATTGTAAATTTACTGGTGTGTAAAGGTCTCTGTTTTACAGGCCAAACTATTGGGGTTGATATAATTCCTATGTTTTTGATGCCTCTTATCTTAGAATCTTCTTGCCAATGTTGAATAGGTTGAGAAGAGTCAGCTGAATTTCTCTTGACTCTGAAGACCACTGTAGCAGGACTTTTCATTTCCTGCAGGACTGTATACAGTAAGTCATTCAATTAATAAATGAAAAACGTTATTTAAGGAAATTACTTCGACATCAAATACAGCTCAAAGATTAAGTTTGAAGAAATCACTTATTTCAGTTGAAACTATACTCTATATAGTATATACTGAGTTCAGATATGCAAAGTTTAAACAAGAAATTTAGGCAATTTATTCTTAAACTGTTCACTATACAAAGCTGCTTCCACTGACTTCAATTTTTCAAAATGTGTACAGGAGACAGAAATATGAACTTCAGTCCTGTTCTTTACCTAATCAAATCTTTATTCTATTCATTATTACTGATTGTGCAAGAAGACAGAAGTTTTTTTGAATTCTGCTCCTTTTGCCCCTGGTCATAGATCGTTACATTATCTAGCACCTGTGAAATGTTTTTATTCTTACTCTATACACACCCCAAGTTGTGCTCTACCCTGGCTCTCTTGGTTGTCTCACCCTTATATCTATACAGCTGTTTGTTGTTTTCTTTATAATTCTGCATCTAATTTTTACTTCATTGGCGTTGAATTTGAAAATACTCAACTCCAGAATCTAACAATGTTTTAAAGCAAGAATAGACAAGCTAAACGACTACTCCTCTCTTCTCCAATCTGTATATTTCTCAAAATATACTCTTGCATTATCAGGGTCTCTTGAATATGGCAGATTCCTTAAAAGAAGTGTCAATTTTCATAATTATTCTTAGGAGAAAAGTAACAATCACTTTCAAATGGATTTGGGTTGTTCTTAATGATTTTACTTGAATTAATGACCCTAACAAGAAGTATGTGAATAATTTTGTATAGCCCCAAGGGTGCTCTTTATATAACCACTCCTACAGAAAACTACATTAAGATTGCTTTTGTAAAACTTTTAGCATTTAAAGATTAATAAAAAAACAGAAACATGAAATCTTTTAGAAAAATTTCTTTCCGGACAGGAAATTTTGCTTAACCAAAATTGTTATTTGACACTAACCTCTTTAAGCAGTGTTCACTGAAACAAAATCTGATATATATAATGCAAGTATGCTCAAAGCATAAAATGATAATCAAAGAAAATATAACATTAAATTTCTTACCATCCATTATTTTATCGGTTCTGTTAGTATCAGGCATGTTAGTGGTAACAGTGGGTGATGGAGTAGTTGAACTTACAGTAGCTGGTAACAAAGATGAAAAAGAATTGAACTTATATGGAATATGAATGTTAATAAGGTCAGGCAAAATAGGAATACATGAAAAAACAAACAGGGGAAATGACTTTTAAATGACTGGATCCACGTACAACATAAATCACACATATAAACTCATTAGACTAATTTCAAATTCCAATCTGCTATATGTTTTTAAATGTCTCATTTGTTCACCTGCAGCATTTGACAAAACAGTGTACCACAAGCAATTAACAATGGTGTATGGGTGAATTCATGCTTAAAACATCTCACATTTTAAAAATCAAATCAGGAACTGATGAAGGACATACATTACTATACGCTATTTCTGACTGACAAATGTAGACAAATGTGTTACAAAACAAGCTGCTTTTTTGCGATGGCTGCAACGAAGATACTAATGCAGATGTTGACAAATAATTCTGTTGGCTCTAATGGAGATGAATTGAACAAATTCGAAGATACTAATGCAGATGTTGACAAATAATTCTGTTGGCTCTAATGGAGATGAATTGAACAAATTTGGATTGTAATTTATGTGAAATTTTTCTAAAACCTATTATGGTTGCAGTCTTTTTTTTAAAAAAAATTAAAGTCACATGAATTTATCCTCAAGAGTTTTGCTACAGAAACAATATCTTTCATTAATTAATAAAGCAGATATTTCAATCTTAAACATATTGTTTGCAAGTGAGCCATTGACATGTAAATTTAGCATCAAAGCTATCAGCTGAGTAAGACTATTTGTTTTAAATGAAGTACAGCATAGGCCATCTATGAGCATAAAAATTCAAAATAATATATTCTTAATAAAAAGGAGCCTTTATAAATAGCATAAAATTTGCCTTGCATCTATCTGCCAACTGTGTCAGCTTCTGATTAATTTAATTTATTAATTTAATTTAATAGCAAGATTTCTATACTGCCCTCTCCCAAAGGACTCGGGGCGGTGTACAGCCTTCTAAAAACAAAATCGACAAAAGTTAAAATACAATTAAAACAGATTAAACAGGTTGGCCGAAATAAAATTAAGATAACCAAAAAGTTAAAAATTTAAAATTTAAAAATTCTAACAATTTTAAAATCTAAAACCCCTTAGGTATTAGGCCAGACCGGCTTGCTGGAATAGATAGCTTTTTAGTGCATGCCGGAAGGCCCGGAGGTCCGCAATAGTCCAAATCTCCAGGGGCAATTCGTTCCACAGGAGGGCGCAGCCACAGAGAAGGCTCGTACCCTGCATAATAACCACAACAAGATTAATTTTCAAGATGCCTCAATTTCAGAAGTCTTTTGTGTTGGCAATCATAGTACCTCTCATGATTGGAAATATTAAAAAACAGATGCATGCTCATCTTTTAAGAACATCAACAGATGGAGATATTCTATTTAAAAAAATTGAGTTAGTATGACTATATTTTTGAGAAAAATGCATTAAATAACAGCTCAGTCTGAAACATAACTGCTGCAATATTTGTTTAGTAACTATTCCTATTCATAGTGTGAACTACAGAACTGCATGAAATCAAAACATTATTTTCCTGCAAGTTCAGAATAAAGCAGACCTTACTTAAAGAGAACAAAACCTCAAATTTTAGAAAAGATGGGAATTTCAAATCAGTTGTTGCACACTTGCTTTTCATCAAGAGTCACGATAGTAGATAGAACTACAATCTATCCTGAATGACATCTACCATGTTTCTCAGAAAATAAGACTGAGTCTTATTTTCTTTTAGACTTGAAAATAAGTACTTGGGCTTATTTTTGAGGCGGTCTTACTTTTTTTTGAGGTGCAGCAGGCAGACTCGGTGAGCTGAACATGCCATGGACGCACCATTGCCTCCATTCCGAACCTTCAGCATTTGGAATGGAGACCTTTTGGCAAACGGGAGGAAAATGTGCTGAACTTGAGGAATGAATGACAGGCAGCAAAATCCCCTTCCCCATTTTCCTCTCGCGACCCAAAAAGCCTCCATTCCAAACCTTCAGCATTCGGAATGGAGGCAATTTGGTGAACGGGAGGAAAACCTCTCTCTGCAGCTGATAATAGAGCTTCGGGGTGATCCCGAGCTTTGTTATTGGCTGCAGATGCCTTCTGGAAAGCCCTCTGCAGACGATAACAGAGCTGCAGAGTGCTTTCAGAAAGGCATCTGAATGCAAAACGGAGGCCGGGACAATGCGCATGTATTTATTTATTTTATTTTATTTTTATTCAATTTCTATACCGCCCCTCTCCCGGGGTACTTGGGGCGGTGAACAGCCATTAAAACATGAAAATACATACAATTTAAAAATCAATTAAAATTAGATTAATTAAAG
>JANHFJ010003973.1:4841-17507 GCA_032468195.1 Cerberus rynchops
TTCAGAGTCTTTTTGCAACGTTTCAGCGAGATCCCACTCGCCATCTTCAGGCTGGTGCCTTCTGCTTCAAGTACATAATTATATTTCAAACTTAGTCTTACTTTGTTCAAAACCATAAAATCTTTTATCCACTTGAAACCTTTTCGTTAATTGTACATAAGAAAACCATTGACAAGAATATTTTTCTATTATCAAATCTCTTGATTTCATTTTATAATACCCTTGATAAAATTCTAGGTAGGGTCTCATTTCTTGATTTTAGAATGTTTCTTGAGGTGAAAATTATAAAGATGTTTTGGAGCAAAGCCTTGAGTTTATATTTATTCTATACTCTAAGAATAGCTTGCCCAACATAATGATTTTTTAAGTCTACATTCAGCTTTATCATACCATATCATGCCACCCAAATCTCAGATCATGACTTTCCAAATCCAATCAACTTATGTTTCTTAACACTACCCACACTTTCATCCAAACTTTAATGTTTTACTCTTTTCAAATTATTTCTGAGAGTTTCCTTATCGCTATAGTTCCATTCATAAATTTCCTCTGTATGTAAAAAAAATCTTGGTAGATTTTTTTTAAAGATGTGCTTTAAGCAACAACCGCAGTTGAATTTTTGACACAGGTGAATTTTGAGAAAGTCCTTTCACTTAAAATTCACTCAACATACATTGCTTATGATGATGATTCTGTTGACCCCCCTGGAAAAGTGGGGTGATTGTCATCTGGAAGTCCCTTCTGGTCTTCATGGGTGCTATAGATTTTCAGATTTGAATCCCTGTTCATTAAGTTGGGTTCTAGGGATCTGTTGAAATTGTTGCTGTTGCACTAGCCTCTCTTCTGCACAGCAGCTTTCTTACCTGCTGTTCCTTAGTCCATTTCTGGTTGGGGATGGGAGTTCTTCAGACTTAGTTTTGGGGAAAACTTTAATCTGCCTTCCCTAGGAATGGGATCTAAGGTGACTTGGGAGTTCATGGTCTTCATGACTGCCATGGGTCATCCAGAGATGCAGGATAGTGGTCACATTCTGAATCTGGTATTCATATCAGAGTAGATTTAGTACCATTTGACTTCCACCTTTCCCCTCAAATTGAAGGAACAGTGGGCATCTGTTTGCCTTAAGAAATGGAAAAAACTGTCAGGATCTGGTTCAAGACACAAAAGCATGGAGGGTTTTGTTCCTTTTTTAAAGCAGCTTGTCCCATCGGTGACAGAAGTATGCAGCAAATGGTGGTCATTGCATGAAGAAATAACTACTGATAAAAAAAAGAATTCATTTCAAGAATAATTTGTCTGTTTTATTAATTATGGTACCACTAATTAAATTAAAATTGTGAAAGTAGAGACAATGCTTTTCATTAACCTTCATATATTACTTTTTAAAATTTTCTTGAGGGTGGGCAGAGTGCCTAAAAGTAACTCTTGTTATATTCTTTGTATATTCCCCCCCCCCCACAAATAACAGAATTTCAAACAATTAAAAAGGTTTTTTTAAGTGCCAAAAACATGGTTTGTGCAGATGCAGAACAACTAGATACTGTCCACGATATCCACCCCATCATTCATCTTGTTCAGATGATTGTACTAATGGAGCATATTTGGAAGTGCTCGAGGTTCTGTGAAACTGACCTGGAATTCAAGGATTTGTCTTTGCTTCTTTTCTTAAGGCTTTGAGTGAAAGTTCGTATCCAAGGAAGGTGGCAGCACTTACAGGGAATCCTCGCACTGTATTCACTGTAAGACCTCTGAAAAAGACCTGATTATAAGAAAAAAGAAAATGTTATGTCTGTCAAGATACTTTTTGAAGAAATTATTTGAACAGGAAAGAAAAATCAGATATCGAGAAAGTCTATTTTCTCATCATTGTTTTATAAGAAACACTCAGCTAAATGATTTCCCACAAGTTTTTGCATTGTATGTACGAACATTAAATCCTTGTCTTTTTATCTGAAATTACAATTCCAAGGGGAAAATATGCAACCTATAATCCTACACACAGAATATAAGAAGAGCCAGTTGATTCTATATAGTGGAACTACATCAGGATCAAAGGTTTTCACTACAAGGTTTCCAATTGCTCAGACACTCAAGGATCTGAAAATACTGTGGATACATGACTATTTGCCAATACTGCAAATGGGAATGCAAGTCTGATGGTACCTTTCTATATTCACCTATATCTTCCATTTATCAACTCTACAATATCATGTACTTCTAGGCTTCTAATTTTTTTCAATATAGGGCTGTTGGCTTCAGGCTAAGAAATTGTCTAAGCAATATTCGGATTTCATAAAATTCAGTCTCCTTATCAATATTTCCTTACTGATATTACGGTATGTCCCATTTCAGGATTGGCTTCAGATCTTATGTGAGATGGAAAATCCATCTATTTCTCCTTTGGTTCCAGTTTATTACTATAAAAACAAAACATCACTGTAGCACTACACTGTCTGCCGATGTTCTACTCTGGTTTTCTTATGTGAATAACCTATTTCCCAGGTTTCAGGTATTTCCCGGCTCAAGCTATAGGAAGCTTCCCTCCTCCTATATTATGATTCAGCATTTTATACCTGAAGCTTTTCTTCTTTTATTCCCAGAAATAATAGTAAATCCATCTGGTATAGTATCATAAACCCATAGTCCAAATTATTAGGGGAAAAAAGTTGGCTACAAAATTACTGCTATAGTAAAATTTCATCTTCAGAACTCACAGTTCTTTTAATGTAAAAGAGGAAATGTTTCAAAATTTCTGGGAAGTTTTGAAACATTTCAGTGTTTGTAAAAACATGAATCGTTTCTCATATCAGACCTACCATAGTAAATTCTCCACTTGTTTACACAAGCATACTGCCTTTGAAAGAAACCATCAGAAGCATTTTGGACTTAAAATAGAGGTGCACCAATGCACAAAACTGAAATATTTTATCATTATATATACAAAGTTGTTTTCAGAACTCACAAACAGACTCTAGAATTGAAGAAAGATTAGTTATGGAAATATTGACTAGATAGCTCAATAGTGACATTAGGGTGAAAGGTCCTTCTTCAAGATATCTTTTTGAAGATGGTGAAGGTAGTGGTTACAACTTTTTCAGTTACAACATTCTGATTATGAAATGCTCTCTCTAAAAAAAAAAACAGTGCACACATCTAATAATGATATTCCAGCATCAATGAAATGTGTCCAGAAACTTTAATATACTGTTTATGTTATTGTAAACATGTATTGCTGCTTTAAACATTGTTTTATAATATTTTTATTTTTATATAACTAACTTGGTTTTAAATTGAAACTGATGACTGTGTGATCCTGGTGCATAGTTGATGAAGACTAAATTTTCAGATGCTACTATTGTCTGTGACCTATTAGCCTGAACAAGTCAAAGGTACTTTACCAGACTGTGCCACATATTAACCCCATACAACCTAGGTTGTCCAGGCAAGTACTATAAAGATGCCGTAAAGGATACCATGTTTTATTTATTTATTTGTTTGTTTTCATACATTTCTATACCGCCCCCCTCCCTAGGGACTCGGGGCGGTGCACAGCAGTTTAAAAAAAGATACATAAAAAAGTTAAAAAACAGTTTAAGAAAAAATTAAATCCAGGCCCACATTATAAAATAAATTTAAATTTTTAAATAGGTCATTTAAAAATTTAAAAATAAATTTAACATTGTGACATCCTGTCAAGGGAACTAGAAACTGTGACTGCTGACAGAACCCACTGGCAAGTCCTGTGCTATGAAGCCTCCACTGGCTTTGAAGACAGGCACTGCCTAAAACTGATAAAAAGGGTACGCAGCATCACAGAATAACACCATAGTTATTATAACAATGGGCTCCCAGTGTCCCCATTTTGCTATAGATTCTGTGCTTTCAGACTTAGACTGCAAAGCCACTTCTGTCCACAGATGAACTTCACGATAGAGTGTCGCCTTTGAACCCAAAGAATATGTATGTCATGTCATATTTACTTACAAATCAGAATAGCTAAATTAATCTCCACCAAAAAGTAATCAGCTGCCTTTCCTTTTATGTATCAACATAGATTTCACACTGTGATATTTGATATAGAAAAAGTTGTATGTAAAAGAGTTGCATAGATATTATGTAATGCTTTACTATTGTGAAAATGTAAAAAAGATGACTGGTTTTTGTTCTATAGGCTATCACTACAGTAATTCGATTGACCCAGCAACCATAATGCTTTCCCTCCATAGATGGAAGTACATTTTTTCCCATTTCCCTGCCCTCATTATGTTCATACAATATTCTCATGGATATGATTGCAAACAGAGCCCAAAACAGATTGGATATTTTTTCCTTGGTATTAGTGTTTGGAGGAAAAATGTTTGCTGATCGAATATCAAATAAATGGGAGGTGAAATCAGCCATCCCTAATTACTGATTAAAATGAAAGCGGACTATATTAGCTCAGGTTTTTCTCTAAAATATCCTTTAGATTAGGGGTGATTGTTTTGGAGAGTGAGAGTCACACTCAACAACATATACTGAGCAAAGAGAAGGACTTGATCACAGATGTGAAGAAGGCCAAGATTTTGGGGAGGGTGGGTTTGAAAGGGTGTTACAGTTCAGGAGAGGTGTTGTTTTAGTCAGTCTCTGTTTTTTTTAAAACATGCTCAGGGCCTGCTTTCTATTGTTTTGGAGGGTGTGTGTGCCTGTGTAGAGGTGTACAGGAGTTAATTTACTGCCTCAAAATTGTAAGAAGCAATGTCTCCATGTTTCTGATTTTCAGTAGAGACTAATTATCAAAAGGTTGTGAGGTCCTAAGGGCATAGGGGAAGTAAAGTGAAGTGAAGTGAAGATTTAAAAAGAGAAGCAGCTACCCTCAGGACAGAGCAGGTATAATCAGATGTAGACATAATATTAGAAATAACTCTGTAAACCACACCATAAATATTGTTGCTGTGACTTGTTTGATGAATCACTGTAACTAAAATATGAGCCAGAAAGCAATGTTTTGCCCTCAACAAGGTTCTGATTAAAACAATGCTGCTGCAAAGTGATCAGGGTGAGATTAGCACCTTTGTCTTCTATGTACAAATCCAGTCACCTGTTCTCCCTCCCTCACTCCCTCTCACTGTCTCCTGTGGGAATTGAGGTACATACCAATTGTACTCAGCTTGGTGATTTCCACTACTTAGAATTCTAAAGTAAGCATGCTGAAAAGGATTTCTAGAATGTTTAGTCCAAAATATCTGGAACGCCTTTGAATGGTGAAGATGATCCATCCATCCATCCAAAATTAAACTTAACTTTTTCAAGGCCATTGACTGTCAATCAGGTACAATCATATTATTTTAGACAAACAGTCTATCATGTTCCATGTTAGGATTTGTCTAGCAGGGAAATGGCATTTTTCCACCGGGAGCATGATTAAACAATCTTCTGAATGCCTGCAGGCAGCGAGAAACTGGCTTTGGAAATGCCCGTGGAGATATAACAGCAATATTTGATATATGTAAACTGATAGTGTTTATGAGTGAGACAAACATTGAGACTTTCAATGTAAATTCATATTGATACTGTTGAACCAACTACTGTGCCTGCAGAAAAATAAGTGTGGAGTGTAACCGTATAAATGTTTGAGCTGTATTTTGAATTATAAATGGGTTCATAGCAAGATTGAATAGATGGAGCGGGATTGAAAATACAAGAATAACTTTTTGAAAAAAAGTTAATTTATTAAGTTTTGGGTTGTACGATCATAACTTCATTGATAGGTTGTACAAGATCTTGCCAATTGATGCTATCAACAGAATAGAAGTCTTAGATTTATAGCTTATTTACAATAAGCTATAATCATGGTTGAATGTATACAAAATGAGGCACTGCCTCCAAAAAAACACCCTAATTTATGAATATCATAAAAAAAGGAAAACTGGAATATTTAGGACACATTATATATGATGAGAAATATCAATATTACTTCCACAGAAGTATTACAGAAGCAAAAAAATTCAAGGGAAAAGGATACTGAAAAATGATATACATCCTAAGAGAAAAGTCTTATTTTCACGTTTGGACAAAAAAAACAAGAGTCTTATTTCTGTTAGTAAGATCAAAAGACAAATAGAATTATGGTCACTATATTTTATTGCTTTGCCTCAAACAAGTAGTCACCAGGCTTTTCTATTTTCCCAATACAGTTGTGTGAAGCTTTGAAAGGATTTTGCTTCAATAAAGAGTTGTGCAAAAAATGCTTTGGAAGCTGCTTCCCAAAGCAACTCCCTGACTTACCTCCAGTACTTTTTGGGGTTGCTGGCCAAGGATTCAGAGTGATGCACATTCCATTCTTGATGAAAATTGTGTTATTTTGTGATGCCAACTATCTCAATGAACCATAATGCTCAAAATACTGGTGGCTGCTTGCATAGAAGGAAGATCTTTAATGGATCATTCCCCCGCCCCTCGTTGCTATACCTGAGTTTGTGAGAAGATATATGAAATCGCATGAAGTCTTCAGCTAACTGGAATGGGGTGACTTTCTTGAGCATTCCAGAAAGTGTTCCAACATAGCAGGAGGACTGAATTGGAACCACTGATCTACTACCAGTAACATGTAAGAAAAACAAGAAATCCAGAACAGTAAAACCATGTGTGACATCCCTGTTGATTTACTTTTAGTTGCCTATGTTTTTGTTGCCACCTTCAAAATTAATATATTGTTATGAGCCAGAATTCAGAGTTTGAAGTTAATTCTGGAGATGTTGCTCCATCTTCAGAATCAATAAGCCAGGATTCAGTTGAGGCTGATCAGTCACAAGCATCTCCTGTTCACGTGAACAATCTGATGATGAGGCATAAGCCCCAGGTGTTGGTACATAAAGAAGCAAGCAGAGCAATTTTCCTCAATGAGACTTCTCATGAAACAAAGAGCAAGAAATGAGTAATTGCAGCTGGTGCTGGGTATGGATTTAGTTAGTTCCTGTACTTGAGTCCTTGTTGCAAACAACCGTCTGTCTATCCAGCTCTTGAATTGTGTTCTTGCTTCTTGTTTGTGATTCTTCATCCTTGGACTACCTGACTACTGATTTGGAGTCCTGTGACTTTTGGAATCTCTATGGACAACACTACTGCTTCTTGGGCTGTGTTCAGCTTCCTTAGACATGTATTTTATACTAAGCATTTCAATCACATTCCTGTCTGCTATTATCTGCCTAAAGTGAAGCAAATATTCTTCTAAAGTGCTGTGTTTATTTGTGTGTCAGCAACCTTGAATTTTTGCTTGAGATGCAGCAATTGAGTAACATGGTGTGGCAATACTGCTTCAACTGAGATAATGAATGAGACTTCTTAGTGGTGCTGATTCCATTTAGCTATTTTGATCTCACAACTGCTGAAAGACCTATCCTACAGCTGCTATACAGTATTTATATATCTGTTTTTAAAATGACTAAATGTATGCCCTCCATTTCTATGGATTTGATCGTCAAGGCAGCTTACAATAAAAAGGTTTAAATATAAACTAGAAAAACGTTAATAAAATTAAATCCATATAAAACATATTTAAATTACCCTTTAAAAACACCCGAGAAAATGACCAGAATTCTAGTCATTATATTTTGACCAGAAATGTTAGGGTATGGTTTTACTGAAATTTGCTTGGTATATCTATATTTATCAATATCCATTGGTGGCTTGGAAGGTAAAGGGATCAAACTAATGAAAGCAGCATTTTTGTATCACTTTTTTTCTACATAATATCCATGCATGCCTAAAGTTAGTGGTGTGATGCTGCTTTTGTCATTCTGACCCTACTTGTTCCTCCACTTCTCATGGATAATTTATTCATATCATGTTACCAATAATTAGGTGGTATTCTCAAAAGGTTAGTGCTTACTTTTAGACCTTCACTTTTGTAACTTTGATAGATACAGTCAATGACTCCTTTGTATTTGTTTAAGTAAACTCCATCTGCTTGGAGACGACATTTCACAACATCCATAGGAGTTGCTGTTCCCCAAGAGATGATTCCTAGGGAGAAATTGATAGATGTTAGTTATTAAATAGACAATACATTTTGAATTTATTTATGAAACCGAAGAGCTGGGTTATATCTTTTGGGATGAATGAATTGGAGAAATTCTTAAAAATGGGGGATAGGGGATTTGTAAAAGCAAAATATTTTGTTTTTGAAGCATTTTTTCTAAGGTGGGGAAAGAATGTCGAGATATTCGAGATATTTAACCCTCCCCAAGGGTTAAATTAATTTTAATGAATTTTAAATTAACTTAATTGATTTTAAAGTAATGGGGTTTGTTGGATTGATTAAAACTTTTAAAATTCTTAATTATAACTTTTTAAATGGATTAGCCACAAATTTAATTATTTTAAATGATTTTTAATGTATTTCTATGTTTCTATGTTTTTATTGGTGGCTGTACACCGCCCCGAGTCTCTCGGGAGAGGGGCGGTTTATAAATATAATAAATAAATAAAATAAATATTATTATAATATTTAAGCATACTTTTAGAAGGGCACTTGAAATGTTTTGAGTATTCCAGCTATAAAAAACAATACAAACTTTGAAGAATCTTTAGCTTCCTTGCTTTTTCATACAAGGGCCTCATAAATAGATGCATTGGTAATACAAATTGACTGGTAACTAGAGTCCATCCTATTAAAACAAATGGCCAAAGTGATGACTTGGAAACTATTATTTAAAACTTTCCCTAATGGGGCATTATTGGAACCCCCCTCTCCAAATTAGTTAATTTAAGTTCTGTTATCAGAAAAATTCTGGAATTCTTCCTTCTACAGACAAATATTTCCAAACTTTTTTTTAAAAAAATCTAAAAATAGTATTCAAACTAAATTGAAACAGTGTGAGAATGATACACGAATAACAATGTCATGATGCAAGTGCTCCAACTTAGATACTTGCATCACCCATCAAGGCACAAGTATGCAATAGCAGTAGTTTCATGATGACATCACCATATATATGTTATTGTTTTGGTATTGCAGTTATAAGGCTTCTAAGGCTGTAGATGCCGCCTTATAAATATTTTGCCATTTTCCATTCCTGCCCCCCTTAACATAATAAACTTAATCAGCATGCTTTTCAGTTAGAACCTCCTAGTCTGAAGAGGCAGACAAACACAAATGAGAAACAAGAGATTAATTTAATTATGCTGATGACAAGAAGAACTAGTACTCCACCTATTTAGGAACTAGATAGTTTTCACAGCCAGCCTATGGACAAAACATAAAAGCAAAGTTTTGCCAGTCCTAATTATGGCCCTTACTGTTGCCAGCAAACAACCATACTTCTTCTCAACAATTATATTAGGATTAACTACATTATTATGTAGGGTCTCCCTGTAGAAACATAGTGATGGAATCACAATGCCCCACCTCCACCTGTGGAGAGAATGATGGGTTGGGCATGGAATAATTGAGATGGTCCAAATATGTGCAGGAATGCTGTCATCTCTTTCCCATAGTAATAGATAATGAGACAAATGGGAAATGAAAGAAAAGTTCTTCTTACTGGGCATTTTATGGCATTTTACTGGGTGGGCCACATCTAGTTCGTAGGCTGTTCCAGTCTGGCCCAGAGTGACAGGCATCATTGGGGGCGGCCTGTTCGTGTTGGCAGAGGGTGTTGGTGGCAGGCGAGTAGAGTATCATCTTTGGGGGTGGGCATTGTCGGGGTAGAATGGGCATTGGGGGGGTATCTTGACGAGGAGTGGCTCTTGACAACAGTCTCAGTTTCCCTTGTGGCCCCTTGGGAAAATTGTCCACTCCTGGAATAGAACAAGCCTACCTCTCCATGCTTTATATGATTTATTATTGTTGTAACAGTGCAGGGTCATCAACAGCACCTGGATATACAGTATAAAACTATGCTGAGATGTTGAATGGTAGATGTAATGTGGGATTAACCCTAAACAACATTTTTCTGGAATCAACCCTAAAAATAACCCAATAATTTTAAAAGAAGCAACTCCTTTATATTCAAATTGTCCTCAACTTGCAACCATTCATTTAATGACCACTTGAAGTTATAGTGGCACTGAATGACTGTGGCAGCATCCTCATGAGCATGTGATCAAAATTCACACACATAACAGTTGTAGTGTACTGGGGTTATGTGATCATCTGTTGTGGCCATCTGACAAGCAAAGTCAATGGGGAAGCCAGATTTATTTAATAAGTATACTACTTACTTAACAACTGTAGTGATTCACTTAGCAACTATGGCAAGCAAAATTGTAAAATGGGACAAAACTCAATGCTTAGCAACAGAAATTTAGGCTTAGTTGTGGTTATAAGTTGAGGACTACCTGTAAAAGTTTTATATTCAAAATAAATGAGTGCCATTCAAACATGGTATAATCTTAGAATTTCACATACCTCAAACACAATTGCCCCAGAGTTTCAGATAAATGGATTGTACATTATAAGTTAACCTAAGTTTTGCACATTGCTCTATGTCCATGAATGTTTTTACAGAGCACTGGCTTAGAGGAATGTAGTTAGGTTGTGTACTCTTGTGAAATGTTGGAAAAATCTATTCATGTTAACCAATAACTGGCTTTGCTTTTATGTGAGACACTGCCAAGGTTTGAAAATAATTGGACAGGTTAAATACTGACTCCAAATACTGATTCCAAATTCTGTGGAACTCCTATTTATCATTCACAGTAAATTAGCAGACACAGTGAAAGAGAGAAGTAGTCAAATAGTTCCATGTTATTTTATAAATTAGTAGACCAACCTGCAATGGCACATATCAGAAATTACCATCCCTCAATAGAAATTGTTATGTGAGGTTTTCCCCATTTCTGTATTTAAAAAATTACCGGTAGCTAATCATGAAAATAAATAATTTTTAAAAAGAGATCATTTTTTAAATTTATATTATGATACATTACATGATAACATTAAATCATATTTACAACCTTGACCTCGGAGATATTTCTTCCCCTTCTCTAATAAAAGAAAAATAGATCTGATTATGTATTTTTACAGCTCATCGACACATGACCCACAATATCCCCTTCACTACTAGGACAAGGGGATCTTCTGGTGTGTTCTAGAACCTTCCACCCAGGAAAGAGGAAGGGAGGACATTACAGGACGCAAGAGTAGAACCTCTTCTGTATTTTGGGGGATAGTATTTTGGGGGATAGACATTCCTCTATTTACAAATGGTTACATTCCCATAGGCCATTTGTAAATTCATATTAAAAACTGAAACTCAGGTTTTTTTTTCCCCAAATCTGGTGGATGAAAAGAATATATAAGTAGGTTCTCCTTTTTAAAGCTAAGAATATTGTGCATAAATTGCAGCAAAAGGGAACAAGGCTTAAGGATGCTGAGGCATTAAAACAAGGAGATAAGAAGAAAAATAGAAGGGTGAAAAGATACTTTTTCCATTTCTGTCTGAATGACCAATTCAAAATAAAATACTTAAGAGCAAAGAAAACACTTCCCTGCTGCAAGGAGCAGTCCAGGCCTTGAAAAATTTACATTTTTAATGTGGTCCTGCCTGCCTGCCTGTGAAAAAATTAACTAAAAACTGTTGTCATGTAAAATCTGCCATTCTCACATCCCTTCTATTTCTGAGGAAGGTCAGTGGATTCTTCTTTTCCTTCATACCCTTGACTTTTTCATTTTAAAATTGTGACTTTCTTGCTACAAAACATTTAAGGGAATTTGGAGGAAACGAAAATCTTGCTGTGACCCTTAGTGGTGGTATAGTACTTAAAACCTGAAGAAGAAGAAAGGGAAAAATGCTTTTCAAGGATATGGAGCACCCTTCTCAAAACCAGTCCTGCAAAACAAATAGCAATTTTTGGCAGTCCTTGATTTTATGTTATAATGAAGCACCTGCATTCATACATACATAATGCTATGCTAAGAGCTTTAAATAATACTTTATATTTGTCTAGTTTAACATGCTAGCCAGTACATTTATTTATCATTCACATGCAAGAGCAAACCAACCATATTAAGGCCCAATACCGCAATGTGAACCCAGCCAAATAACTTACGGAAAGATACGTTCATACCTGCAATGCCACCAGCCATCCACGCTGCAAAGGGAGTGGGAGAAAGACATTCTTCTGAAGTGATCGAGACAGAAACCAATGCGTAAGGGATAAAGTAGAGGCAGTATCCTGGGACGTCCCTCAGAAGCATGGCGGTTGTACCTCGAAAGAGGCCTGGCAAACCTTCCTGCTGAAGAATGGTAACGACACAGTGAATTGGACCTCGGTAGGCAGCCTGTACTGAGATGCCGGTTGCTTTGTGCTTCATTTCCAGGTTGACTAGAGAAGAAGTAAAAGGAGATTTCAGGATCAGATACAAATAATTCCTCAGAGATTTGCTATGTATATTGGCTTAGAGGAAGGGGTAGATTTGTTTTGATTTCTTCTTTCCTATTGCTTTTTTTTTTCCTGCCTAAGACCAATGGAGCCAAAGACACCTCCATATCACCACTTTATAATAACTGAAAGCTGGTTTACTTATTTATTTACTTTATTACTAACTTAAATAGCCACTTATATTATTATTCTAAGTAGTTTACAACAATCCATATAAACAAGGATAAAAAGCTAAGTACCCTTCTTCCCAGGGCCAGACAACCAGGCTTCCAGCTCAAATCCCATCCTAGCATCCCCGGG
>JANHFJ010003973.1:54787-71860 GCA_032468195.1 Cerberus rynchops
GTATGATATGTATGTATGCAAATATATATATTTGCATACACTTCCGGAGAGTAGTAATTTATTGGAATTTTTCTCTCAGTCTGAAAGTGGTAGAGCATCTAAATTAGTGTTTTCCAATTCTGGCAACATTAAAATGTGTGAACTACAACTCCCAGAGTTCTCTGGCCAGTATGCTGGCTGGGGAATTCTGGGAACTGGAGTCTACCACTTTGAGGTAGGTTTAATTAAAATGTTGTCCAATACAGAAACAAAAGATGTGATGGATTTTTTAATAGGTCTCAAAATATGGTCTGATCTAACTTCTTGAGAAAGATCTCCGACTATTCACCAATACACACCAATAATTTCATTATTAAAACATGAATACACCCTATGTCCCATTATTAAAACAGTCTATTTTGTTAAGGCTTGTTTTGAAGAATGAACTTTGTGGAATCCTGAAATTAAAGGATTATATAAGATCAATGAAAACAACATGAGGTGTTCCTAAGTAATTGGGGATTGTTTACCAAACATGAAAGGGCCATATTGAAATATTGAGGTCTCAGATTAATAATAGTAGGTATTTCAGATAGAAACATAAAAGTAAATATGTTTCATCTGGCAAGCCTTTACCAAAATATTTATCATTCCCTCAATGAGGCATTTTCTTTGGCTAAAAGAATAGTCTCTTGGATTGATCATAACAAATGGAAATATTTTTGAGGCCTTTTTTCTCCTTCATAAATTCTATGGAAGGTAACAAACAATGGAGGGGGAAATATGAATAAAAATACATTTAAATAATAAAATAAGGAACTTTACTGCACCTTGTTTACTTTTCTGTTCTTCCTTTGTACAACTATAGGCAAAATGAATAGCTTCTATCTTACAGAGGTCTCAATAGTTTTGCTTCTCTTTTTTCCTAATTGAGAAAACTAGCAATGAAGTTAACGCCAGGTGCAGGGAAACTAATTTTAGACCTATCTCATAGCTACACATTATATTTTTATTTGACGATGTTGGTGCAGAAAAAGATAAAACTGCATTACGATGTTCATATTTTTTTGTATAACGTACAGACTGAGAAAGGATTTAAAAAATGGGATTTTGAGAAGGAAATTTCAGCAAAAGGGCAAAAGCTATCATGCACTATAGCTTTTGTCCTTCTAAAACAATTAATTACCAAAAATCCGCTCACTGTGACTTGCAGGATGCTGGAAAAAGTTGTGACTATCCAAAATCTTGGGGAGGAACAAATGAGGTACTAATCTTCAAATGTGGCTGTAAACTACAACTCCCAGCCACACCTACCATTGGCCAATTAAGCTGGAAACCATATTTCACCAAATTAGGAGAATCATACATCACTCTTTCTGTGTTAGGAACAGAAGGTACACTGCAACATTTTTATTGCTGCCTTGGGGGCCCTGACTTCTTTACAAGAGTCTTCCTGGGTTGTATTCTGGCAAATCCAAACTGTTTTAAGGTACAGCTAGTACAATTTGCTAAGCATAAACTATCTCTTCTGTCATAATATATACTGGAATTGGAAAACATGTGTTGTATGAATGCTAAGCACATGTAACTGACTTTTCTTAGATAAGGAATTATTGTCATATTATCTGTTACCTTCAGGAAGGTTTGGCCAGCCTAAATTCAATTTAAGAGCATAGCAGGATGGAACTGCCCTGCTTGATCTAAAAAATGGAACTACTGATTAGTAGCTGTGCAGAAGATAACAAATTTACAGTATGGAATTAAATTTGTAACAGCCTCAAGAATGGGAATGGTAGGTTAACTCTAAAAATCCTGAATTCTTCTCTTGCTTGGATTAAGATCTAACTCAAGAAAATCAAATCCCCTGAGATGAAGTCACAGACCTAAATCTCTTAAGAGACAAAACCCACTTTCTAGATTTTACTCAAATCTATGAAATACTGGTATTTATCTTAATGGGATTGGTGAACTCTAAGTCTCTGATCACATAAATAATTTTCCATTGATTTCAAACCTCTCAGTCCTTGCATTTAATATATCAAGAGTTGAGCATTGAAAATAGTCTTCAACTATAACAAATCTGGAGAAGTGAGAAGCAGTCAGCTTCCTCTGTTGATATTGATATCACTCCTACTACAACTGGGAGAACAGGTTGGTTGGTGGTTTCTTTTGAACACGGATATGGCCTTAATGGCTCAAGGGTGCTTCCAGAAAAGCAGTTAAAACAAAAGTGCACTTTAAACCAAATATTGAAACATTCAAATGATTCCACATATTACACAACAGTAAATATTAAAACAGTCAAAAATATTTACCACTAGACTAATTAAAATGCCTAGGTAAATAAATGTAGTTTAAACCCTCTCCTAAACTGTTTAATCTGCCTTTGATCATAGAAAGCTGGTGAAGGAATTCTGCAAATAAATTCATTAGATGAGCTTGGCCTTGGAATCTAGCCCCAAAGACCCAGGGCTGCAGCCTTACCAGTTGCCTTCTGCCAATTCTTCTGATGGGGACTGCCAATTCTTTTTTTGTAAATACATACGTAAACATGGAGATAGAAGTTGAGAACTTTGGCTCTACAAATTTAAGGTTGCTGAAAGGGAAGAGGTTGAACCTTCAAGTCTTGTTATCATTGCTAAATGACCTTGCTGATCACTGTGTTCAGGAAAACAAGCTAACATAATTTTCTAGCACCCATTTAGCATAACATAAATAATGTTTAATATAAATTATGATGCTATTCAATTGCCAGGATAAACACATTTAATATTGGGGGGAAAAGGCTGTCTATATATTTTGTCAAGTTTTAGTTCATTCTGAAAGACACAATATATTTAGCAGATATTAAGGTATTCTCCAACTCTTCAGTTTTCCTAGTAGCAATGAAAATAGTTGCCTTTCTTTTAAACTGTATGTTTCTACTGCATTGCACATTCCACCCAATCTCAGTGCTTAATTGCAATACTTACAATGATAAATTATTGTTGCTGCTGCTATTATTTCAAAGCAAGTCACACATATACTATTGATTCTGAGGCTGGACAGGAAACTCCGCAAGTTCATTAATCTGACTTTGCTATAAGGCTACATTAAGAGAATCTTGCAAGTCTGAAAGTATAAGTCTCCCTTGTCTGTTTTTATTGCCTGGTACTTAGAATGAGTCCTTTGTAACTTTCTTTTTCTGTTTGTTACTAAACTGTGGTCTCCACTCCCTTTTATCTAATCATTCCCTAGACAGCATCTCTAATCCTTCTTCCATGTCTTCCAAGATCATTCTCACTTTCCATCAGAGGATAGGTATTTTTTGATTAGTTAAAACAAAACAGTTCTATAAGACAGTAAAATTATTGAACAGATGCATACTTTTTTAAAACATAAATAGTGGTTTTAATTGTTTAAATGCATAATTCAAATCATAATTCATTTGAATTAGTATATATATAATACAGTACAGTCTTTACATAGGTTTCAAATTTTTTCATAAATTGTCATTATGTATTTGAAGCTATGCAGATTTTATAGGAAGGGTTCCATATTCTAAATGACAAAGAGCTACTAAAAAGGATGTACATGTAATAAAAGCATGAATGATCTAAAGGTTTTGGAATTAATAATTGAAAACAACTAGTTAACAATATTGGCTCAAATCCTCCTTCATGATTTCTTTTATAAGGATGGGCAAGTACTTTAAAACTCCTTGCACATATTAGGTGTGCCCAGAAAATGACCTATTTACAGCACACAATGAAATTTTATGCAGAGGTTATTCCAAATATAATATTTGGATGGCAGGATAGTTTGCAAACCAGATGCAAGCTGATTTGGACCTCTTAGGCTGTTTGATAATAGCTAAATGAGTAAACATTTAATTTTGCAGAATATAAACTGTATAGTTTTTATATTAAAGTATAAATATTTTATTTGTATACTTTTTTATTAAAATATGTTTAAAATATGTCCAAAACATATATTTACATTTATTGTTATTTGGATTTCTTATTAAAAGATATGTAGTTATTTCTGGGTCCATTTTTTTATTTTCCCAAATGTCTGAACCTTGGAACTCATCCCACTGACAAAGCTGGCAATGAAGAATCCTGCTTTTCAAATAGGAGTTGAAATAGCAGAAAAAGGAATGAGAAGAGGAATAGAAATTAAGTGATAGAATTAAGCAATCCAGAAGGGGAAGAAGTCATGTCCTGTCCTGCCCTAAAATGAAAATACTAGCTACTAAATTAATGTTTTAAAGGTGTGGGAAAGTAAGTCCAAACTCTATAACAGAACATCAACAGCAAATGTATATAGTAAGGATTTAAATTTGGGCAGAGCTCTTCACACAATGGATTGCAGCTTCCATGAGAATAATCTGAGTTTATCCCCAGAAAGTAGAAAGTTTGGCAGATGTTGCCAGAAAGATTGTGCTTGTATAAGCTAGCCCTCCTACTCTCTACATGTACCTAGCAACTCAGATTCTAAACAAATCAAAGCACCTCTTGTCCCCGGTGTCCAGATTGAGGCCTCTATCCCAAGGGCAATATATGCCACAAGTACGATTTTTCCACCCCATCTTTGAAATCTGATTTAAAGTCCCAATGGAGATCCCAAAAGTGCTTTTTTTCAAGAGGCAACTGATTCTGATTTTTCTTTGAAGACATTTTGCTTCTCATTTAAGAAGCTTCTTCAGCTCTGATTGGATGGTGGAGAATGAAAGGATTTATACTCCTTGCAAACAGCTGATCATTTGCAAGGAGTATAAATCCTTCCATTCCCCACCATCCAGTCAAAGCTGAAGAAGCTTCTTGGATGAGAAGCAAAACATCTTCAAAGAAACACCAGAAAATCCAGTTGCCTCTTGAAAAAAACACCTTTGGGACAACCATGAGCTGGATGACTGAGAACCTCCATAGATGCTCCCAATGGAGATCCAAATGAGATGCAGTTATCTCTCAATTACTCCAGTGCATTCTGCTATTTATCTGTGATACCAGATTAAATGTTAGCAAGGATAATATTCCTTTAATTTCAAGTCTTCAGGTAACCCCCAAAAGCAGGGTGAGGTAGGTTTAATCTGAACAAGGCTTAGTCAACAAGAGGAAGAGCAGTATCTCCATTTCTCAACATGACCAACACATTATATTTTAAAAGAGCTGGGGTGGGGAGTGGTTATTGCATCCTGCTTAGTGAAAAGGAAGGGAAAGGAACATTTGAGGGTTATAAAATCCCTAGGGAA
The DNA here is from genome assembly GCA_032468195.1 of Cerberus rynchops. Taxonomy (NCBI): domain Eukaryota; kingdom Metazoa; phylum Chordata; class Lepidosauria; order Squamata; family Homalopsidae; genus Cerberus; species Cerberus rynchops. The sequence continues at coordinate 60,000 of JANHFJ010003973.1, forward strand.
GATTTCCATATATCAGGTATAGGTACTCCAACTCAGATTCAGCCTCAATTGTGCTGCACTGCACCACTCAGACTTCCCCAAAGAACTTTTCCCCTAGTTGCCATTTTTGAATGGGATCAAGGCATGAGATCATGACTTTATTCAGTTTTTAGTAAACTGAAGCAGTAGATGGACAGCCTATAGAAGCTGAAGATGAGAGAATAGCAATAGCACTTAGACTTATATACTGCTTTATAGTGCTTTCCAGCCCTCTCTAAGTGGTTTTATAGAGTCAGCATATTGCCCCCAACAATCTGGGTACCCATTTTACCCATCTCAGAAGGATAGAAGGCTGAGTCAACCTTGAGCCTGGTGGGATTTGAACCGGCAGTCAGCAGAAGCACTGTAGTACTGCACTCTAACCACTGCACCACCGAGGCTCCGAGAATACATTACTTTCCACCCTATTCTATCAGAATAATCTAAAGGGAAGGATGGATATAGATATTTATCAGCCTAAACTGAGGGTGATAAATTGTCCACAACTTATGACCACAATTGAGCCCACAATTCCCATTGCTAAGCAAGGCAGTTAAGTGAATTATGCTCCCATTTTATGATCTTTTTGCCACAGTTATTAAGTGAGTCACTACGGTTGTTAAGTTAGTAATACAGTTTTTAAGTGAATCTGACTTTTCCATTGACTTTGTCAGAAGGACACAAAAGGTGATTGCATGACCCTGGGGCACTGCAACCATCATAAATATGAGTCAGTTGCCAAGTGCCAAAGTTTGATCATGTCACCATGGGGATGCTGCAACAGTTGTAAGTGCAAAAATGGTCAGAAGCCACTTTTTCAATGCCTTTTTTACTTTGAACGGTCACTAATGAGTGGTTCTAAATTGAGGATTACCTGTATTTTTTCAGTCTCACCCCCCTATTGGAATTCCCACCGAATTTCCTCTGGATATTTTGCAAATCCCAGGGATAAAACACAACTAAACAAATGCCAATAAAAATATAGGGAAAGCCTTCTATGGAGCATGATTTCCTCATTATCAAATGTGTGAGTTTCAGTCTTCAGAATTCTCAATTCTGGCTGGGTGGGGAATTGTAGGAAGCCAAAGTTTGAATACTGCCCTAAAGGATATGGTTGGATACACTTACTACAAGTGCTAACAGTTGGTAGAAAAGCAAAATTGGAAGACCTAGACAAACCTCAGGTTGTGTGTCAGGAGCTAAACCAGATCCCTCTCCCCAAAAATTAATTCCTTCTATAATAGCTAAAAATTAAAATATATAAAAAAAACCCTTCCAAATCTATAAAAACAGAGACTTTTTGTCATCGAAAATAAGTAGCTGATATAGAGAAAATTATTTTTAGTTTCCTTTTTATTTGGTGGAAGCGAGCTTACAAAGAAGTTGGGATCATTTCTGGAGGAATTGATATATGAGATTAAATAATGTAGATTATGATACAAAAATAAAACCAGTTGCTGCTGAGTTATGTATTGCACAGTTCTTTTCATCTACAGCATTTCACTTTCCATCTTTTACATTTGAACTCTATTATAATTATTATTTTAAAAACATGTTACAATATCTTTCCTTTCCATGGATGGACTATATATAGAGGAAAGGGAGTACTTCAATCCGGAATCTCATATTATTTTAAACAATTAGAAAACTAAAACCATCCTTATCTGAGAACATGCCCAATCAAGACAATAAACTTCTCTCCCTTGTTAACTCTTATTTTGCCTTCTGTAGTCTCTGATAAAGAAAGTGCTTTTTTTTTTCATTTTCATTGTTGTCCATTCCACTCTGTTCTGCAAAAAATCCTCCATTTCGGAGATCAAGGTCATTCAAGATAAAACTCATTGTATATCTCTCTAAGTTCTTTAAAAAAAACATCTCCTGAGATACTACAATAATTTCATATATGAAGATTTAAATATTAATCCTAATTAGGCCTATAATAAGGCAAACATCTTTAAAACAATGCCTGTGACTTTTGTCTCATTGGAATCAACACATTGGACAGCTGGAATTGCTTCCCTTTCTAATAGCTTCCCTTTCCATCCCAAACTATCCCAGTATATTGCCACTATGACTGAAATTAATTGAGTCTTTTGGAGTAACAATTAATTTACCATATGTCCGATAGTATGGAAAATAGTCATTGGAAGAAGAAGGTAATTGATTCTGGATTAATATTTCTTCTAAGAGAAAGTTCTCAGAATCACCAGAATCTATTGTGGAATTAGTGGATAAAAGAGTTTCAGTGAAATCAAAATTCTCAAGGCTTTGGCCAGTATCTTCATTTATACTTTTCTCCTGAAAGTCCTAAAAACAAAAAATGGACAAATTGTCAAAATGGGTTCTATGTGAACTAACAAATAGTTTCTAATATGCGTTTTAAAATTAAAATGGGAGAGTCTTTCAAAACATCTATAGAAAGAGTAAGATTACCAAACTATAGGTATCAAACCATGTTGGAAGAAGACTGCTCCATTTTTAAATGAATTGATAGACTTTGTGATAGCTATGAAAATATAAAATATTGTAATGACTACCAAATTTGAGAATGAATAATTATCTATAAAAATAATTAAATGGAATTGGAATTAACTCCAATTCCCCAAGTGAATACAGTAGAAAGTACACCGTTCATATTGGTAATTTTCACTTTTTCTTTGAAAAAAGCAGCTGTAATACAATTTTGCAATTTTGCTGGCTGTAAATTCTAGAAGCTTTAGTTGCAACACATCCGAATATCATCACACTGGGAAAGTTACACCACTGGATCAAATATACAAAAGATTTGCCATTCTCGTGCAACTTACTGTATTAGCATATTTAGTCTCAGCATTAGAGACAGCTTCACTCATTTTTTCATCACTGTTAGCATCAGCCTCTTCATTCTCCTCTCTACTTTTAATTTCTTCAGAGGGATTTGAGCTGCTCAAATGTTCTTCATATGTTCGATAATATGGGAAATATTCAATGTCAAGCTCTCTTTCATTTGTGGCCTCTTCTTTGTATTTTAACTTAAAAACACAGCAATTGCTTTGAACTCTGTTTTCTCCATCTGGGCTGTTCTGGTTAACTTCTGAATTTATGCAGGGATGGCTTTCCACAAAATTGGTATCAGTTCTATAATAAGGCATGTATTCAGAACAGGTTGTTGGATTGCACCTGACCACCCGATCATTAAAATGTGTCAACTCAATATGAAAATCCTCAACACCGTCTTCAGTTGATAGTGGTAGAGGTTTTGAAGTTTCTGGATGTATCAATGTTGGAGTGCTTTCATTTCTTTCCTGAAAACCGTGGGCACCATTCTAGAAGATATTGAGAAATGAAGACAAAATTCTGAAATTTATTATTTCAAAGTGTGAAAGATGATCAATGGAATGGAAAATGAGTTTAGGTATCATTTTCCCAGTAGAAACCAAAGGGAAATCTAGATTAGTTTAATCGTGAGTGCCTTTCTATAAACGCAGAAATGATTTGGTTCACTGGCATGGATGAAGGCTCCACATTAGTTGATTAAAAAGCCAACTTTCCTTCAGCTTTTATCAAGAATCACAGAATCTAGAATGTGTTAAATTTAAATTTACCAACAAATAAATAAAAGGAGACTAGTATAGCTATTTTAAGCTGTTTAGCTCTCATCACCTAGCCATACCCTTCTGGGATTCGCACCTGGGTGCTTGCATATTAGGCAGATGTATTTATGGCTGATAAATAGTTTGAAATAGCTATACTAGTCTCCCTTTATTTCTTTGTCAGTAAATTTAACACAAAACAATTTGTCGCAGAAGCGACTGCCTGTAAAGGCTCAAAGGTTGGGGTTGAAAGGTGAAAGTGGAAGCTGTATGCTCTGTCCCATATTTGGGTAGACCACATTGCCCCAACTGACTAGTCTCACTGGAAAAACACAGAATCTAGAATGCTTTATTTGCAATATACTATTGGTGCAGTTATTTCTCTTTAGTGGAATTCTAACTATTCTATTGATTGGAAACTGAGTGGTATTAAAATATGATCTACAGGAAGTCCTCGACTTACAACAGTTCACTTAGTGACCATGTGAAGTGACAACAGCATTGAACAAAGTGACTTACGACCAGTGACTGACTATTGCAGCATCCCCATGGTCACACGATTTACATTCGGATTCTTGACAAGTGACTCATATTTATGACGGTTGCAGTGTCTCGGGGTCATGTGATCAACTTCTGTGATCTTCTGGCAAGTATAGTCAATGAGAAAGCCAGGTTCACTTAACAGCTGAGTTACTAATTTAACAACTGCAGTGATTCACTTAACAATTGTGGCAAAAAAAGTTGTAAAATGAGGCAAAACTCACTTAACAAATTTCTCACTTAGCCACATGAATTATGGGCTACATTGTGATTGTAAATTGAGGACTACCTGTATTTAATTCTAATGGAATGTATAAAAGAAATTGGAATCTTTTTTTATCTTTCCCCTGTCGCCTTGATTTAAGATACAAATATCACCTATGTTCATAATGTTAGAGAAACAGAAAGAGAGAGATAACACAGGATTAGGATTAGGATTAATAATTCCCACTCATTCTGAAAGAGGCTATCATCTTTTGTCTGTTGATAAGTGTCAGTAAGTTAATTCAATAAGTAGGATATGGCAATTTTTGTGCAAGAAAGCAAGTAGTCACAACGGAAATGAACGAGGTGTTAGATTGGCTCCAGTGACACCCCAGATCAGGAAGTGACTTTGCACCAGTTACTCTCTTTCAATTCAGCCTAACTAGTGTGATGGTTGTGGGAAAATATGAGAGAAGGAGATGCTAAGTACGCTACTTTACACTCCTGAAGGAAAGGCAGGATATAATTCTAACAAATAAATGTTTAAAATGCTGTTGGAGAAATTAAAAAAATAAAGACCTTCTACTTCTAATACTGAATCAGAGAACATATATTGTACCTTTTTATTCTCAGTTTTCTGCCATGGAGAAATTCCATTTTTTGTTTGCCTCTTCATTAATTTGTACCTCATTTTTTTGCTGTAGGCCTTTTCATGGATTATCACATTAGCTTCTACATTATTCTCCTTTTTCATCCTGACCAGCTTTAAGAGGGACAAAAAAAATATCAAAACAAAACAATTTATTTAAAAATCAGTACAGTTCTAAAAGCATGGACATAGGCTATAACAATGTATTGCCTTGTCTCAAAGGTCTTCCATATTGGAGCCTCCAGGATATATCTTTGTACATTCATCTAAAACTGAATAACAGTATTGAAAAGATTATATCTGCTATTCTATATTAGATTGGAAAAGGGATTATCTTATTGTGAACTTTATATCAATTGCACAAAATTAATCCCTAGAATGAGTCTTTAGTAGAGATCTGGGAGAAGAGTTGATCCTGTAATTATAAGTCTTTCTTACAACCAAGCCTGTTTAATTAACAATTATTTTGGAAACTATGAAAAAATAGGATGGGAATCTCTGGTGCTGAATTTATTTATCAAATTTCTAAGCCACCCGGTTGCAAAATGATCCCAACTAGCTTCACAATATTACAAGGAAAGAAGAAAGCAACATCATTTTGGAAAAGAATAAAATTGCTCCATGGAAATAAATTTTAAAAACATCACTTTTTAAGCCATCTAGTTGAGAAAGTGACAATATTCTACTGACAGACTCTGCTCCCAGAGTTAAATGTGAATCTCACATAAGCAACTAATATCTAAGTGATATAAAGATTTAACACTAGGACTCCCTCATGAAATAGAGAAGGAGAACAATATGGTCAAACCAGAATGCTTGCATCTAAAAAGTAAAAAGTCTCTCTGTGTGTTTGTGCTTCATGAAATTAAATCCTGCTACTTCAACCAAGGAATGTTTCTGGATTCAATTCTCGATCATTACTTGCAAAGCAGAAAAATATACAGCTGTTGTTAACTCTAAATTAATTTCATATTTCAATTTCTGGTTGCTCTTTCCTTCATTGTTCTTAGCTTTCCAGCATTCAATTCAATCATCCATGGAAATGGTGGTTACTGAATGCAAAGCAGTCCGAATAGGATATTATAGATTTCCATTTTTCCATCAGGCGTGCATAAATCTATTTATGGTACCATACTGTATATTGCTCATTTATTTAAAATAGTTTCACCCATGCCTATAAACATCATCCCATAACTTTTTCCAGGATACTTCCTTTGTTTAGTCCAGTTTGTAATTTTTCCCTGCTCTACAAAAGATTTCAATATTCTAAAGGGCACGCAGGGAAATTAGATTCTTTGGTGACTTCCTATCCATCTCAAAAGTGCACTTGCAATGAAAGCAAGTCACAATTTACCACATGTCAAACATTCCCATTGATTTAATCTAGCAGATATTTAAATCAGTGTTTAATGAGCTCAGTGTTTCTATTGTAGCCATTACGTTTGCATATGAAGCACTTAAATGAGCTGAAGATTAAGAAACTAGTGCACAGCTCAATCCATCTTTAAACCATTTACAAAGTATATTATTTTCTAATTGATAAAAAAATGAATCTGATTTTCTTTCAGCTATAACAATAATTGGAATATATCACTGTATTTGAGAGGAACATTGAAAGGATCTTTTTTTTCCTCACATAGAATTTGATTTAAAGTTTTTTACCTACACCTGTTCATAAATAACTTTATTTTCCCTACATTATAATTTTTGGAGCAGTATTTCACTGAAGGCTGTTTCAATTAATCCTGTAAAGATTTTAGTATGCAGTAAAAACTCACACTTTTTAAAGTTTATCATGAGATGAAGAAGTGAAAAAAGTATCTCAAGCTCAAGGAGTTGGGAGCTTTAGAATCTTCATATATCTTTACATGTCTTCATTTCATTTCTTAGAGAAACCTTAATTATGTCAAAAAATTGTCCACAAATCATATGTTTTAGAGATAAGTAGGTAGTCTCTTTCCATGCTTACCTTCTGTTAAACCACAGACCTGTGAATAATGGAAAGATTCAGCTGTGGCATCATAGAAGCAGTTTGTACTCTTGTGTGAGGTCATAAATAAGATTCCAAGGGAGTTCTAAAATGACTGGTCTCAGTAAGTTGAAATAATGTTGATGGAGTTGACTGGTTTTATTTCCTTATAGCTTTTATGAGCAGTTCCTTTTATTATAACAGGAACTTTCAAACGTTACATTTTTCTTCTGGAACCATTACTTATTACCATATTGTTCAAGAGTGGAGATTTTAGATAAGGGATGTCAAACTCACATCATGATGTCATCATGTGGTGTATAACTTTTTCCCCCTTTACTAAACAGGGTGTGGCTGTAGCCAGCGTGTGACGCATCTGGCCCACAGACCGCGAGTTTGACACCCCTGTTTTAGATCTCATTCTAGCCTGTATTTCAAATCAAGAGATTAAAAACTGAAAAAGCTATTGCTTTCTTTCAGTTTATATACAGATTTAGGTGCAGTATTCTTATAAATGTAATGCATGAATATTTATCAAACATGTATGCTGCCCATCTCGCTGAAGGCAACTAAATGTATTTGTCCAAAATATATTTGTCCAATTATTCAGAATTAATTGAAAGCTGATTTTTAATGTAGCAAACCCAGATGTTGCTGAACTAGCAAGTTCTAATATGGCTAACATATTAGAGGAATGCTGGGAATTGTAGTTCAGTATCACTTGGACTCTAGAGTCTCTGCTCTATCTACATTTTATAATGGATAGATCATTAGTTTCAGAAGCTTCTTTAGAAGGCATACAGAATATCAAGACAATGGTTTTCATTACATAATCACACACACCATCTTAATCTTTTTAAACTCTTCCCCTATTCCTTAGATCAGTGATGGCAAACCTTTTACTTACTGAGTGCCGAAAAGTACGCACTTTGCGCATGCCAGCAAACACTTGTGTGCGGTTCCTCCACATGCACTGCACATGCAACCACACCATCTGTGCATGCGTGCAGCTTTTGTACATGCAATGCACACGCGCTGCGCACAGGCACTCATGTGCACATGGGCAATCGCCTGTGCATGCGCAGGAGAGCTCCGAAGACCAGCTGGATTTCCTCCTGCAATCACGTGCATGCACAGCGGAGGCCTGGAGACCAGCTGGGTCTCTGCAATCATGCACACATGCATGTGCAATCGCATCTGCGTGCTCAGCTGGAAGTAAGTTGGCTGACAGCTTGGGTGCCCAGCAAGATGGCCCTGTGTGCCACCTATGGCACCCGTGCCATAGGTTCGCCATCACAGCCTTAGATGATCCTAACTGACTCGCTGTTTGATGAACTGGGTTCAAAATTTCATAGATAACTATTGAATAATAGGCAAGATACACACACACACACACACACACACACACACACACACACACACATATAAACCTTTAATATTTTGCTACCATTTAGTGATTATTTGATTTGTGTAGCCCAGATCTTAATATTGTCCTAATAAAACACACACACACTTTGCTATGTGACTACAACATGCTAAATTACCTCGTCCTATTACAACTTTGCCCTGGGATTGTCCTACATTTTTAAAACTAACAGTAGAGAGGCTGTTTCCTATTAGTTGTATGATAACAAACTTCCCACTCTAATGTCAGTTAGATCATTATTTCCCTCTTTTGTCTTTTCCCTCTGCAGGAAGAAACCACATAACATATTCCCAAACCATGCCAAAACAGCTAAGCCATTATAGATGTTTGTAAACTCAAGAATGAGATGTCCAATCTAATATCTGGGAACCCCAGTAATAGGAGCAGCGATGAAGAAGAATCTTGACTGACTGAGTTTGGGTGAAATCAACAGCATTAATGGTAACAATCTTGTAGTCATTTGACAAAAAGAGTGTTGGGCCATCAGTTCTTTTGGATCTTAAGCACGTCTCTTTAGATACCATTCTAGACTTGCTATATCAGGGGTGTCAAACTCATGTCATCATGGCAGTGTTACAGGATGTATTGTGACTTTTTTTCCCTTTACTAAACCGGGCATGGGCATGGCCAGTGTGTGATGCATCTGGCCTTTGGGCCACGAGTTTGACACCCCTGTGCTATAGGTTCTGCTACCTATATGAAGTGGAGAATTCTAAGTGGCTGACCTCTAAATTTTCCTACTCCTGATCTTCTTGGAAGTTGCATTGCTAATGAAGTGTTCGGCGTAATGGAGCTAGTTACATGGTAGGCTGAAATGGAAACCTTCCTGATGCTATTAGCAGGTTCCATGGACATAGATGAATGTGGGAGAGGAGGAAATTCTTTTTTTTTTCATTAAATCTAAATTGGAAAAAGGATTCAATGATTTTAATTCCCAGCCTCATATTTGAAAGAAAATACTATGAGTTGACACTACCAAGCTGATTTTAGCATAGAGAAAAGACATAGAAAATACATCAATGTCCAATTTTCTTTTCTCCTTATAAGATCCTCAGTCGATGTGTCTGCATTTATGCAAGTGCAAAAGTATGTTCTGGCTTATTTGCAGCAAAATAATGGCAGGAAAGAAAAAAGTAAATCATGCACAACATTATCTTCTTTTATTCCTAGGGAGTCTCCTCACTATATCATTTTATTAGGGCTATTGTATCTGCATGAATCTATATGACCACTAGCGGGCACTAAAGAATTTGAGTTTTCTGTAACTCTTTACTGCTATCTATTGGTTGACAGGATATTTTGAAGTCCAGATATGAGAATCCTAAGTATATAGAATGAGTACATACATTTAAGGGTGACAGAGTCAGCTTCCTCTCCTGCATTTTCTTTCTGAACAACTTCTCTTTCAAAGCAGATGCAGAAAAGTGACAGAAATCTCTTATGAGGTTTTTATTTAATTTATATCCTTTTAATTAGTCCAATAGCAGCTGATGATTGCATGTGTTCTAAGCAATAGAGAAAAATCCAAAACAATCGATAGATTTCCTTTGGGGCAAATATAATTTATTGGTTGTTAACTTTTTATAATAAACATAATATTGTTGTTTGTCTTTCAACAACACAAAAATATAAGAAACATTGAACAAATTATATTTGTAAATGGAATAAATCAACACCTGTTTTCTCAAAAGTATAATTTACAGGTCTATAGGTTAATAAAGGTCATTCTGCAAAATTTGTCAAGGAAGCATAAGATATCAATAGTAAACTAAGGGAGGACCTTCTGAAATTCTTCAAGCTTATTCCTTTCAAAACATGTTGTCATTAAGTCTCTAAAGCCAGGTGCTTTTCTTCAGGATAGATATATGGGAGTAATCTCTTTCTAGCCAGCTGTGACAGCTTTTCTGGCTTAAACAATTTGTTTAAAACAAAGGTTTTTCTTATTATCTTCCTTTTAAAATATATGGAGGTAGACTTGTAATTTTTTTATAAAACCCATAACATGTTTTGCTTTATGAGCTCTTACATAAATCTTTTTTTGAATAGATAATTTTCTTCTATATGAAGTCCATCATTTAAACCACTTACAACATATAGAAATGTAGGGGAAACTTGTTCTTGTTGCAAAGCATCATACTGTCTGGCACAAAGTCCTTTTAAACAAGGATACATTGTGCTGATTCCAAAAATTACATGTTGTAAATAAAGCATAATTTTACGCAAGGAATAGCATGCAGTAATATTCATATGTACTAGAACCTGAGAGAAGCACAATTTATACCTCTGTTTCTTCTTCATAAGCTTCCTCTTTTGATTATGTTAACAAGGGGAGATACAACCTAGAAATAAGGAGAAATTTTCTGAAGTGAGAACAATCAACAAATGGAACAGATCACTGGAGGTTTTCAAGAAGAGATTAGACTGCCATTTGTCAGAAATGGTGTAGGGTCTCCTGCTTGGGCAGGGGGTTGGACTAGATGACCTTCCAACTCTGTTAAACTGTAATCTAAACTATGACACTAGTTGCTAACAAGACTGCTATTGTGAATATCTTGACATTTTACTTAACTGGTATCAGGATGATATATTTTGATATCTAATATATCTATTTAAAATATATATTTTACCTAATTGGTTATCAGGATGAACAGGGATGGAATTCTAACTCTACAAAATAATGTGAGCAGTTTGCTTAAAAAACAGATCCAAGTAACAACTGCAATTAAATGTACACACACACATCATTCTGTTCCTTTTTAAGGCAAACTATGTTATGCAAATTACAGAAAATGAGTGAGGTATTGTAAACCCTAGAAATGAAGACATTCAATAGAAAAAGAAATATAGGTATATTTAATTTACACCCATTCATCTGTCTCATTATCCTCATTATCTCTGCTTCCACAGTGTATTGGTGGTACAATTGTCTTTTGTTCTTTAAACTTATCTCTTTCTTCTGTAGGGCCTTACCACCTCCATTCCCACTGCCAAACATTTTTTGTCATTTTCATTTTCCAGACCCATTCATTCTTCAGATATTATGAAGGCCCAGAGATGCTTTATTGGTGACATGGATGCCATATAAATGCAACAAATAAATAAATATGCTTTGCAATTCAGTCTCTATTCATTCCCTCTCTGTGATTAAACTGCTTCTAGTTTCTGCTTTTGTATCAATGGCAAACTCCATTCAAAACTCTTCAGCTGCTAGAAGTCAATACTGACTCAAAGGCATGCTTGCACACACACACACACACACACACACACAAAACTCCTAGAAGTAGAAACAACAAGGGGTTGTCAAGCAGAATCCAAAGGAGATGATCAACATTAGTTGTAGATAAAAGATCAATACAAAAAAAAAAGTCAGCTAAACAAATGGCCATTCTGACATATTTTTAGAAAATTTCTTTCTTAAAGGTCTTTTCTTTAGTGCAGGGGTGGGCAACCTTGGCTCTTTCATGACTCATGGACTTCAACTCC
>JANHFJ010003973.1:99904-112350 GCA_032468195.1 Cerberus rynchops
ACACAGCCCATTATACCAACATTAACTCCATCAATTAATCAAGAGGCAGCAGCACAGCCAACCAGCCCAGCACACCAAGCCCTCCCACCAGTATTTATAGAGAGACAGCAGCTCCAATCACACACTGCTTGCTCTGGCATGAAACAGAAGGCACCAGCCTGAGGATGGAGAATGGGACCTCGCCGAAATGTTGCAAAGGTACTATCAGACTTACACGGGAAAAGACCCGAACAGACCTAGACCTGTATATGTATATACACACACACATATATATATAGACGCCTACATACACACATATACATACATACATACATACATACATACATACATACATACATACATACATACATACATACACATATACATATACATATACATATACATATACATATACACATACATACAGTATTTAGTATTTTTAAATAAACTTTTATATCTGATTAGCTTTAGTAATATCATATTGTCTTTAGTTTTCATGAAAATAATCCCTGTTCAGAGAATAATCCATATCACAATCATTTTCTTTTTTTTTTCTTAAAGCTCCTGAGGGGTTTATGTGAAGAGAAAATACAAACCAATACCGGATAATATAAGCAGCTTTGGATGAAATGGCTTTCCAGTGTTGATTAGCTTTCTAGTATGATCAAAATGCTGCTGGGGCTTCATTCCGTATATGGATCTTTCACATCTGTTTTGCCTACTAGCATCTGTGAGCCATATTAGAACAAGAGCGGCTTTCCCTCCCTCTGAGGGTTTCTTATTGTTCAAACGTGAACATTTCCTAAAAAAACTGAAGAAATGTTTTTGACTGGGTTGCTGTTTTTTTTTAATTTTAGAAGATAGGGTTAGGACATTTTAAATCTTGTTTGGTTTGTAGAAGAACTCAAGAGAAGGTCTCTCTTTTGGAAGGGCTGTTTTGTGTCTTTCTGTATGTATCTGTGTGTAGAGGATTAATTTTAGCAACATTTTCTTTCCCCTATGGCCCCTAGCAACATCTCTTGTTGCTCTGAAGTTCCTTCAAATCTTCTTTAACAGAATAACAGAGTTGGAAGAGACCTTGGAGGTCTTCTAGTCCAACCCCCTGCTCCTGCACAAGACCCTATACCTGTGATTGCGAACCAATGATACAGGTGCCACAGGTGGCACACAGAGCCATCTTGCTGGGCACACAAGCTGTTGGCCAACTTACCTCCAGATGAGCATGCACATGTGATTGCGCATGCACACATGAGTGATTGCAGAGACCCAGCTGGTCTTCGGGCCTCCGCTGTGCATGCATGCAATTGCAGCAGGAAATCCAGCTGGTCTTTGGAGCTCTCCTGCGCATGCACACATGATTACTCATGTGTACATGACTGTCTGTGCACAGCATGCATGCATTGCATGGTCAAAAGCTGCATGCATGCACAGATGGTGCAGTTGTATATGCAGTGCATGTGGAGGATCCGCACGCAAGTACGGATGGCACACGCAAAGCAACTACTTTTTGGCACTCTGTAAGTAAAAGGTTCACCACCAGTGCCCTATACCATTCCAGATACATGGTTGTCCAATTTCTTCAAGGCCACAAAGGTGACAAGGCCTACCTCCACCCCAAATAATATCTTGTAATTAAAATGCCATGTATGAGAAATCTGAATTCTCTTTTACAATTAGTATCTCAATGTAATCCTGAAAGATTAGAGGACAATCAATATATTATCATAATTCATAGCATCTTGTTCTTGTTGTTCATACTGGAATGTTTATCAGAAACCTAGCAAATGGGTGAAAGAGGTTGCTTATTTTCTCTTTCCTAAAGTGACTAGAACCAAAACAATGATTAAACAATTGACACATTAGCACTGGTAAGGATATTTTCACAATCTCCCAACCACCCAACTTGCCTATAATTTACCGGGAATATAAAATACCAGCTGAATGTATCAAGCAAAGACTTTCAGTAGTTGAGCAATTAATAGTGTCTGATTGGTGTTCCTATCATATACAGTTGATACAGGAGAAATCTATCTGTTTCACATGTAGAATACACATGTATATTCCACCCATTTCTGAATGGAAATTACAATCATGTATGGATTTTTTCAAGTGTAACAGGCATGATACTGGCATTAAACAATAGCAGAATTCGGTGTTTTTACTTTTGAAGACTTGGAAAACCACACATCTGTAGTTAATTCATTGCTACTAAAGAATAAGGAAGATATTAAAACTGTTTATGGTTTCCCATCTTAAATACCCCACACAATTCCTTGCCTGCAATGAATCAGCTTTCCTGTTTTCAGTGGCTGGTTCATATTATACTAATTCCAATTGCGCTATACCAAGAAAATTAAAGGGCAACTGTCCAGTATGTCTGTTCAATTTGTTCATTTCAAAGTCAATGAATGTGGACATGGATTATTTTACATTAGGATTATCTGGCTTTGCAAAGAAACATGGGTTTTCTAATTATATTGGGGATAATGAAAATATATTTTCCTGAATTAACATTCTACAAAAGGGATGAATTGGCTCAAATTTCAAGACTTGTAAATATTTATTCCATTTTCCAAATGACTTTATCTTCATTTTTAACATGCATTATAGAAAGATTAGGATTGTGGTAAAAGAATGAAACATACAAACAGCCTCCTCAAGTTCACCTGTTTTGTTTGTAATTTTAAAGCTAAATATCAGAAAAGCTTATGAATCTTCACAAATGTCTACCATGTTTCCCCAAAACTAAGATCAAGTCTTCTTTTCTTTTGACCCTCAGAATAAGTGCTTGGCCTTATTTTTGGGAAGGTCATTTTTTTAAGTGCAGGAGGAGGCAGTTAGGGGTCCAAGCAGCCATGAGGTGACCAGGGAAGAGAAGGGCTGCCTCCTGTGCAGGCCACGCACACCACCTCCAGTAGGGCTTATTTTTGGGATGGGGCCTTTATTAGTCTTAAGGCCCAAAAATTAGGCTAGGCCTTACTTTTTGAATAGGTCGTATTTTCAGGGAACCAGGGTATAATTGCTCCTTAGTTCTTCAGGAAAGAAACTGCTCCTGGTAGTAAGTGTACAGGAGGTACAGAGCAGACTGGGGCAGTACCAGGGTAGAGCAGGTATCTGTCACCTCCTGCTTTTCAGACATTTCGGCAGCAGTGACTTACCTGATGCTGCTTGGCTGAAGATGAAGCAATTTAAGCCACTGCTATCCAGATTTTTATTTGCCCTCCAACCTGACAACAATGTGGCCAGGCTTCATGTCCAGAAAGAAGTTGTCACAGTTTCTGATTGGAAGGTTATTTGCCCTTCCCATCTGCATCAGTAAAACAATGGCCATCTCTTTTCTTTCCTTTCCATGGATGGGTCTTTGAAGACATCTGGATTCCATGGATAAAGTTTTTGCCCAAGACCTCCTCCACTGATTTCCAATTCATTTTCCTTTGAACTTGTTCATCCACCTGGCATGGCTCTTGGTGACTAGTAAAAAAGTAAAGTCAAAGGCCACAGTTTCACTTTTTTTCTGTTATTGGGGGTGGGGAAGTTGATGGAATTCTTGTCAATTTTACCACATTCAATAAAGGGGAAAAAAGAAAAAAATGGCCCATGGTTTCACTGGTCCCCCTCTAGCTGGAAAAATGTGGGTTTCATTGGTTCAAAATTGGGAGTCAAAAATAGTCCAATGGTTTTGAGGCCCTACAGAACATGTTCTTCTCTTCTGATACAGACATCTCCAAGATGGCTGTGGATGGCAGTACTCAAGGAGGGGGCATTGCATATAGATACTTTTTTAAAAAGGAGGGAAAATATGCCAGTAGCACTGTACAGTCCAGATATTGCCTGGATAAAATTAAAGCTCAGCTTTGAAGCCCAGCATGATCGCAGCCTGTCTTTCAAGAGGAAAAGGGCAAAGACTAAAAGGATGTTATCAATTCAAATCCTCTTGGTGAGGCTTTTCCTCACCTGATATTAGCAGGTCAAGTGGTTCATCTTGAACTCTTTCCCCATGGTTTCATTCTGCCTGCCTTAACCAGAGAGAGGAGGATAGTAGATCGGGCAAGGTGAGACCATTGTCCCGGTCTCACCTTGATGCTGTGCAGCACTTAGGACATTAGAAAATGGCAGGAAAGAAAGGCAGAGACTAAAAACAGTAACACTGCAGTATTTGTCAGAAAACCCATAGAAACTTGGTCAGGGAGAAACTAGGGGCACTTCTAAGGCAGCCTAGCTATGCCGACAGTGAGTTTGCAGGCTCAAATTAAACTGTGGCAGTGTCTCAGTGTGTAACATAGGTTGCACAAAATGCCTGCAAGGCTGAACACACCCAGGGGGCTGTACGTTTGAAGTCCCCCAAGAGAAGGTTATTGGAGACAAAAGTGTCACCTTGCTTTTCCTAGTTTTTGAGTGCAATTGTTTTCTTATTTTCTTTTCTAGAAATATCTGCAGCTGCACAAGGGGAAGTTCATGCATTTATATGCGAATCATCATAAATCAATAGCTGTCAACAGAACAGACACATTTATTTGATGCATACCAGCACAAAATGAATTACATACAGTACATCTATGCTATCAAGCCTTTTTCTAATTTGAAATCTTATACACATCCTGGAAATTATTTTCCAGTTTGAAAATGGGTATTGCATGTATGTATATATAGTATATATATTAGAGACACATATTCTCTCTCTCTCTCCAAAAGCTTCAGATTCAGTAGGATTAGTTTACAGATAAGTAAGTTTAGAACTGCAGACTCAAATAATTTTCAGTAGTTTATTTTTTGCATTACCTGCCTGAAATCGAAGGGTGGACAAATCCCCCTGAATATGATTTTCAATTTTATGCTGGTCTGTGACCATAATAAAGATTGATTGATAATTGTCAATTTTTCTCATAAAAGACTAAAACTGACATAATGGCTTACTGTCTCCCACTCCCTCCTCCCTCCCCTCTGGCACTGGAAACTTTTTGTAAACCATTGATTGAGGCCAAATATTTGTGGATAGTAGAGTAGGGTAAATAGTTTTTCATTAATAAAAACCACATCCAGAGCTGTGATAGATTGTGTCAAAGAATGATTTAAAAATTAACTTTAACATTTTACAAAGAACCTTAGCCTGGTGTTAAATATATATAGATATTATTCTGATCACAAAATCTATGTACACACAATATCTGTTAATTTAAATTATGAAAAAAATATGTTGAAACTTGTAGACAATCTATAATTTCTTAAATGTCCTATGGCTGTTAACATGAACTGCAAAAATGACTAATTTTCTACTTTAAGGCCTCAGATAATGCCTTGTTAAATTGCATAAAGAAGTCTATTCTCACTAATGGCAAAATACACTGTCTATTTGGTGACCCAAAGATGGAGTCAGAGCAGGAAGAAGAAAACAAATATTAAGTACACTGGCTTGTGAACAACACATTTCAAGAAGAATCAGATTAACTAACTAATTAGATTATTATAAAAAGGAAATAATATATTTAAAAAACCTGAGAATATGATGAATGATTGATAACAATGACTAAAATAATTCCAGATTTCAATAGTTCTAGAGGGATCAGGTGGTTTTTCCAGAAAAAGTTTGGGCAGCCTCTGTAACATTAAATATTTGAGATACACAATATTTTTTCCTGAAAAGGAGTATGAGTCAGGTTAATCCATTATCAGTAGCTTGACTTGATTTAGTTAGTGTATAATGCAAATATGCTGAGAGTCTAGCAAATTAAAAAGTAACCTAAAGACTCCTTCAAGTCAGGTCACTAAAGGACATAATAAAAGCTGATTGATAATTAGATGCTTAATTGACTATTAAGAAAAAACAAGAGCTGTAGGCTGATCTGAGAAACTGAAAGAACTTTCTAGAATATTCTAAAAGGTGATAGCAAACTATAGTTTCCACAAAAGTTACATAGGCATTAAATTTACTTTGAAAGAGTCCTTTATTTATTTGTGTTATTTTCCTCAGAAACATTTGAAACTAATGAACACAGCAATAACACAAGATTTTGAAACTGACTGAGTTGGTAGAGATGGTGAAATTAACTGGATTGATTAGAGACAATGGTTTGGATGGACAAGTTTATAAGAGATTAGGAACCATTTGTGAAATTGTAAATTTGTGAAATTTAATTTTTTTGGGAGGGTTAACAGCTTTCTTATAGTAAACAGATATTTTGGTCAACTTGATTAGCAGACAATAGATTAGTATATTTGGAATATTTGTTAAGAAAATGTGATGTAAAATAGTAATTTAGAAAGCATAGATGGAAAATGTATAACTATTTTTCTTGTTTTTATTTTGTGTTTTGTATTTTATCTTTGGAGAAAAAGTAAAAAAAAATTAAAAAGGAAACAATAAACCTTTAGTCCTAGAGAAACATAAGTATTATTTTCTATTAAAGCAATATGGGAATTTCCTGTTTCTACATATATATGTCTATTGCTATTCCATTAAGTGTTAGGTTGTCATATCTATCATTAAGGATTTGGTCCTTAATTAAAGAAACAATGTAGTCAGACTTGGCAATGGAGCCCGAGGCACCATTAGCTCCCCAGCTGTGACACTCTTCCATTTTGGCTCACACCCTGGTGTCTTCAGGCATGGAGCCAAATGTTAAACAAATGTATCCCATTTGTACTTCCCACATTCATCGCCAAACTAGAATCTGTATTTGAACAAATAACTGTACTCCTGAGAGTCTTGTGACTTGGGTTAGAATTAAAAGAAAATATCTCCCACTTGAAATAAAAGTGCCCCCAAAGAAATATGAATTAAGGCACAATAATGTTTGTCAAAGAGTATACAGGAAAGTGCAGACAAAAATATGTACATTATTCTAAACATGTACTATTGGCATAGCTTTTACAAGGCATAGCTTTTACAAGGTAGATTGATCTGCATTCATAACTGTATCCATCAATAGGCATTTTCCTGAGGGCCAACTTGCCTCTGGAGTCAAAAGGAGCTTCTTCTTTGGGACATTACACAGATTCCTTAAAACCTGATCATTCTTAAAGGTTGTTGGGGATCTCAAAATTGAAAGAGATACAATATCATGAATGAATTTTGCAAGGGGTATTTTACATCTTTTGTTCATATTGCTTTGTCTATTGTTTCTAATGTGTTGCTAGCCACCTAAAGTTGTGATGGGCAGCCATATAAAATTTTATAAATAACTTAATCAATATTACTGTTTTAATAAACAGTATAGATATAAAATTTCTTCTTACAATGTTTACATTGCATATTGTGGGATTGTAGACTACACTATAATTGTGGTGGTATAAAGTCTCATCAACAAACATATATGTAGTCATTTTTATTTTAGCTTTTTTATTGCTAAAATAGTGAAATATAAAAGAAAAAAGACTCTACTGAATGATGCTAATGGAGAGAAAAAATCTAAATAGTTTATGTAATTAAACCAACTAAACATAACAGAAAAAATTACAAAAACAAAGGTCCATAAGGTAAGTATAAGAATTAATATTTACTGTACATAGAATTAATTCAATTGTTGAACTTATTATTAAAGCTAGACCATATAACAGCACATAGCATTATTTAATAGTTGAGCTGGGCTGTGTAAGCTTCCTCTGCCTATAATTTTTTCTGTCTGTAGAAATTTCTTAAATGTGTCATATCAGAAATGTGCAAAAAGTTAATAAATCTTTCAATAACGTGGTTGTGGTTTTGACTGTCAAGATTTATCTCTAAAATATTTAGTTGTGATTTCTATGCATAAATTTATATCTGTTTTCCAATGGAGTAGGGTATGATGAGTTGGAAATGGCTCTAGAAATCAAATCTCTGCCTTGAAAACTTTATTGTGAATTTTGCTCCAAAAACATTTATCAGGTATGTTTATTGACTTACTAAAGCCCAAGACAGAGTGAAAAAATTCCTTCAATTACCCCTCTGCCACCACTGGTTTATCCTCACAGCTTACTCGCCACATTATGAAGATATCCTTCTAACTTTGGTGATGACATCTCCTCATATCAGAGCCTCCAATTTAATGGCACTCTGCTGCTGAGGAAGGCTGAACCCAGACTAAGGTTATCTAGAATGAAAAGTTTTCCTTGCCATCATGGCTGAAGATCCTAACTCACAGTACATGGAAGAATCTCCAGAGGTTGGTGATCTCTGCCTCCAGTTGGCCCCACAGAACTGCTATGGGACTGTTTCCTTCCCTGTGGCTGCTGGGTTCCCTGTCTCTATAGTCATAGATATTTGGCTGTCAGAGAGACTAGAAAATTCAACTATTCTTCTCTAGAAAAAAAATAAAAGCTCATTTTGGGACAATTGCAGTCATGTGATTTCAGTATGCTACATTTATAAAAAGTGGATCATTTGGAACTGAATCATGAGTGTATTTTGGGTGGTCTGCTAAGTGACAGGTCAAAGAGTCAAAGACTACTTGTACAACTCCCTTGAGAGTGTAGGCAACATGTATAAGACCTCTCCCCTTCCACTGCCTAAGTGCAAATTATAAAATCTATATGTCTTACAGGAGAAAAAGTGTAAAATCTTACAGAACATTCATCTCATATGATTGGAATAAAGGCATGATGCGTTCATAAGATCTGCTTCTCGTAGAATTCAAGTGCCTTCATTCTGTTCTGGCTTTGGGGAACTAGACAACAGTCTCTTCTTCATTGTTTGATTTTGATTTTTAGCTCTTTCCTTGGATTTTTCCCAAATGAAGTAAAGATATTACATACATTCTAGTTGGAACCTAGTAACATTTCTCCTGAAAGTAATGGTTCCCATCAATGGCTACATTCAGCTCCTACTCAGGTTTTCCTTACTTGAGAATTCAATGCAAACCTTTGCTTTAGTTCATATCACAGTGACCCACAGAACTGAAATATTGTGGGATTTCAAGGAATTTCCTTGGGTTTTTTTTTTTCTGTTAACACAGGATGTATATCTACGTGTGTACAATTGGCAGCATAAAACCTATGGCAGTGTTTTCTAGTTGCTCAAAGTATCTTATGGCTATCTTATTATACTGAATCAACATTCCTGTAATAAAAACCAAAAATATAAACTTTGTGTTTCAACTGACAGGCCAAACCTTGAAATCGGGTCTTGCCATAAAAATAAAATTTATGGAAGGGATTTGGACATGTACAGGGCTCGACTGCTGAAACATATGCCCTATTTTAATTTCTGGGCTATAAATTGTGGGAAGGTTGAAAGGAGTCTGTCATAATTCAGAGGGAAAAATGTCAAGAAAACAGTGTGGCAATAATTTAGCAGAAATATTTATAGACTGGGGGGTGGGGTTAGAATGTTATTTCTGTGTACAACTGATTAGCAGTGCTTTCAGCACTTCTGGTGTGCAGTCATCAGTTGTTAGACTACCGTATTTTTAAAAATGTAACTTCTGTTAACTTTTATATCCAAATCTGTACAAAATATTTTACATAGTGTGAAGTGAATGGGACTGTAGAGGTGGAGCAAAAGGTTGAAAAGTGGGTCCAGACTTTTGTGAACTCACAACATTGTCTCTCTTCAAGAAATAAACTGGTTTATTTTCAGCTCAGCTCAGTGTATTTGAAACTACAGCCATGATAATATTTTCTTTTACAACAATTTGAAATGGTGAGTTGAAAATGATCTATTTTTCCCCACAAGTAAGACCACTTTGCCCATCCTACCTCTTGCCTCCTAAAATCAAGACAACTATTTTTAAACATACACAAACACACACACACACACACACACACACACACACACACACACACACACAGAGTGATCCAGTTTAGAGTACATATTATTCAAGGGGTTCCATTTCAAGACAGCACCCAGGAAAAAAAAAGTTCCAGTAGCAGCTTAGGACTTTGAGCCAACATGAGCGGAAAAACAGACGTAAATTTGCTATTTTTACCTCAGCATGCTTTGCCTGGGCTACTGTGCACCTGGGAAGAATTAGATGGACATGCAATGGGGAAAATAGCTTGGAACAATCCCACACGGCCCCTCTCATTTCCGTCACAGCAGTACAAACTTGGTAGAAACTATTATGAAAAGCATAATGGTTGCGAAAAATGCCAATGCATGCATATCTTTTATTTTAGTTATTGAAATAAAATACTTAGTATTTCTTGGCAATAACAATGAAGCCTATGAAATCTAAAAAGAAAAGAAAAGAAAAGAAAAGACTCTTAAAGCCAGCATTACCAATACAATACCATAATATAAAAAGATTTTTATAGGAACTCTTTAATAGTAAAACCTGGAGGAAAATGTAATAGAATATAAAATGCTCTTTCAGTTATACATGTCAATGTGTTTCATAAAAAAAACTTAAATTATAATTTTCCAGCTAGATAAATTCTCCTAACGCATACATTTCGAGTGTTATTTTTGGCAAATGGCCACAACCATGTACAAAATAAGACTATGTGAAGTTTTGATGGAGCACTTCATTTTGATGAACATTTGACTGAAGCTCCTTCTGAAGTAGTTCAAACAAAAGAAGTACTTCATAGAGTGAGGAGCAAGGAGCAAAGCAGTTCCCTAACTGCTCAAGAAAACATGAGGTGCTCAGATGCACTGAAGTTACTTCCTTCGAAATGAGGATGTTGTTGAGGCAAATTCATCTCATCTCCGTACTTCTAAACCAGCATTAAGACTGAAGCTGTTGTTTCTCCTCAAGATGGAGCATGTTGTTTCTGCTGCACAAATGTAGCATGCTGAAATCTGCTTCACCCATTGCAAACACCTAACATGGTATCAAAAATGTGAATGGAAGGAGTCAT
This sequence comes from Cerberus rynchops, assembly GCA_032468195.1. Lineage (NCBI taxonomy): Eukaryota > Metazoa > Chordata > Lepidosauria > Squamata > Homalopsidae > Cerberus > Cerberus rynchops. The sequence continues at coordinate 110,657 of JANHFJ010003973.1, forward strand.
TAGCAGGTGACTTTTCTAGTGTTTTGTATAACATGAAAACAATGTGATTCTACTAGTACTACTACTACTACTACTTTGGGAGCTGCTAAAAGAACATGGCATTGAGTTCCTTCTCTAAATCACCTAGAAGAACAATTGATTTGCTAATGGTCCTCTCTGCCCATTCTCAGCATTTCAGGGTCAAAGCAATAGAGCAACCAGATGTGGGCTGCAAAATTCTGCAGATGGTGGCATTTTCCTCATTTGTTGCCTACATTGTAGCTGTTAAGGCAGACTCTGAGCCCTGCTGTGAAAAAAGGTGGCAATGCCCTCTTAAAGTTACTCTTAGTGATTGTTTTCTAGATTCAGCCCTATACACTACACTACACAAATAGAGATCAAGCGGATCAGCACTCTTGTTTTCAAAACATTTCACATCCACTTCTGTGCAAAAGCACTTTGAGCAACTGTTCCTGGTTTTTGCTTCAGCTGACTTTAATTTTATGGCATTCTTTTCCACCCCCTAAAGTATAAATGTGCTTATTAAAATGGATTTTCTGGTAATAGGATACATGCACATCTTCATGTGCTCCATGTCTCTTGTTGCCAAATGCTGCTCATTCAAAAAACCTGTTTCCACCAAAAATACACAGTAGCCTCCACCTTGGTTCCAAAAAAAAGAAAAGAAAAGAAAAGTAAAGAAAAAGAAAAACAAAGGGGAAAAAAACCAAATTTACACCTTTCTGCCCTGATCAAGATACAGTACAAGAAAAAGATGTGTTATAAAAACATATGAGGAAAGTTGTTATGGAACTTTTTTGTGTTTCCATTTTCCTCTTTCACACCTAGTGTAAAAAATAAGGAAGATAATCAGAAGATAGGCAAGATCTGTTATCAAAGTGACTTGGGGTGAAATCTATCTTAGGTCCATGGAAAAAGTTCCAGCATAATTTGCAAGCATATAACAAGGGGAAAAGGCACAGCAGAATCAGACTTCTATTAGCCAACTTTGAATAATAGTAGTTTTAGCACTCCTGTGAAATTGATTTACTAGTCAGGCTGACCTAATGGGGATGACAGCTAGTTTCCTCAATTAATCTCTTTCAAATTATTGAGTTATTTATCTTGAGCCTTTTTTTCACTATTATTTTTCATAGACCACATCATCTCAGGACAGAAATTGTAAAGGATATTGAAAACCATATACAGCTTATTTGGATATGACTTTGTAATGAGAAAAATTTTGGAGTGCAATTTAAACCCACTGGTGGCTTTATATATGGCAGCCTTATGTTTCTTTATATCAAATATTCAGAATCCAACCATCGACATTGTTTTCCAGGAAAAGCCTCCTTCTCAGCCCTGGAATCTTAAAAAGGAATCTCTGCCTGCATCCTATTTTACTTAGTAATAAAATATGATCATTTCCCCCCATGTAAGTAGTTTAGTTTGGAGGCCAAATGTTGCATTTGACAGAACAAGGAGAAGGAGATCATCAGCTCTACATTTGCAATATACAAATTGTTTCTTCTTCTAAATTGGTTTAAATCCCATCTATTGCCCTTACTTCAGTGGTGGGATTCAAATAATTTAACAACTGGTTCTCTGCCCTAATGATCAGCTGGGTAGGTGGGGCTGGGTGGGCATGTGACTGGGTGGGCATGGCTAACTCAGTGTCACTCACATCGAGGGGCACTTCACATTACCCAGCTTTG
>JANHFJ010003973.1:126709-138768 GCA_032468195.1 Cerberus rynchops
GGACCCCCTCTTCCTTGTCAGAATGCAGTTACAAATCTTCATATCAAGAAGGGATTTATATCTCAGAAATCAATTGCCTACCTTCAAAATCCACATCTCCAACAAGTTTTGGCTTGGCAGTGACAGGATCCTGGATTCTGTTTATGCCAACATCAATTACAGCAGCTCCTTCTTTGATCATATCAGCTGTAATCAGATTGGGAATGCCTGAAAAACAGTAGTTACCATAAAAATACTACTATGGTTTGCTTAGTGCTCCGAGCTGACAGGAAGACAGAAAACACAGATGCATGGCCAGGCCCCTTTGGGTTGGGACCCCTCCCAAGAGCTCCACATTACTTTCCAGAATGCGGAAGGGCCCTTGCAGAGGGCTTCCTAGCACAGTCACTTGGTTGACGGGGGGTCAACACCTTCTGCCCCAGGAGGCTTTTTTTTTCAACTTTCTTTCCCAAAGAAGCCACTCAAGACCTTACCTGCGGCTGCAACCACAATGTCAGCAAGGATTGTGTGCTGTTTGAGCTGCTCTTTTGGAGTGTAGCGGTGAGAAATTGTTACCGTTGCGTCCCCTACAAAGTAATAAATAAAAATACGATAAACAACAATAATGATGGAATAATTTATTCTGGACCCATTAGCCATATAAAGCAGAAACAAAGCTCATGTTTACTAGGGAGCTTGAAAGTTTTGCAAACAACTTGCTAAATTCCTGCATCGCAATTAATAGCACTAGAGTGGCACTAGAATAGATGCTACGATCAAGATCTGGGATGGCTTGGGCTGAAAGGACCATAAATTCTGTCCTGCTCAAAACAACTCTTGGACTAAGCAATCCAGCTTTTAACAGGAAGCCCCAGACCAGGCTACAGTTGAGGGATCTTGTGGGTTTCATGGAAGGAAACAAAAGTTGTTCAGTTCTGAGAAGACAACTGATCCCAAAGTGGATGGACTGCAGCCTGGAGGAAGACCCTCCTGCGGAGGTGGCAGCCTGCCCTCTCACCTTCCCTTATTGGCCACTCACATCTGCCCTCCAGCAGTCCAAGAGCCCAGCATCCTGGACACAGCTCAGTGCCTGCCTGCTTTGACCTTTAGGCTGCAACTGGCTCATTGGCCATCTGACCCCTCCTGAAATGCGCCTCCATGGCAAAGAAAATCCTTACTATCCTGAGATACTCTATCTCTCCCAGCAATGAATGGCAGCAGTTCTCAAGCAAGGACAGTTGGAATCTCTTTCTTCTGATATTAAAACTAATGAAAGCAGATCTCGATGACAGAAATGTAATTATTAAATATTTTCCCCATGGCAAAACAGTTAGTGAAACCAAATTTCAATTGTAAAAATATCGGCAGCAGAAATGATGGAATGCTGCATTTCCTCATATTACAAAACATGAAGAAACTGTGCTGGAAGAAACCAAAGATCTATCTAGCTCAGCATCTGCTTTTCAATGAACCCAAACCATGAGTTCAATAGCATCTATCTACCTATGTTTTCCAGGAGCTGACTCTGCAAGGTATAGGGCTTCTGATCCTGAAGGAATTTGCAACAATCATAATGATTAATTATTGATTTTATCTTGTACTGGACAGAGTTAAGACTAGTAAACCAGACATTTTGTTAGCACAGAATTCTATTTTGCAAACAGTCAAACACCCATTCATTCGCTATTATGTTCATGGTTTAATTTTCACCAGTGGACACTGTCATTAAGAAACTATATCCCAAGGACAAATTCTTGAAAAGAATAGCTGAAAGGAAAGTTCAGTGGAATAAATGTTGGGCTTGTTATCCATTTCAGTGAGGGAAACATTGAATGGGTATGTTTTTCATTATGCTCTTCTTTCAAGAAGAAAGACATTAAGAGGCAGTTATGTGTTGCTATACAGACTTTGGCTTGATTGTCATCTAGTTATCACTGAAATACTTTTGCTGAAAACAGGAATGAATGAAACCAACATCTGTCAATATCTACCAACTAAAAAGAATAGTAACAATATTAACAACAGGAATACAATACTGTTTTCTATCTGTGGTGAGAAGTCACATAACATTAAGGTCTCCATAATAATTTATGGAGAATATCCAAGATGGGTGTAGGAAAATCAGAGTTTACACCGAACATAAACTTTGCTTCATGGTAAGAATCCACCAATTTTTGAGTTGTTTTTCTTATGAATAAAAATATCAATTAAAAACAATTAAATTAAAACAATTTAATTTACCCTAATTAAAAGAAATGAAGCCAAGCACCTTACTATGAAAAACAGTTGTGTTAAAAATTTATATGAAAGGGTTATGGAAAAACAATGTGGAATGTCTTATTGGATCACACATAAACACAATCTTATGCAACAGCCTGCCTCCAAGACAACCACAGCAGAATTGATGCGGATGACCCAATTATTATATATTTTCTCATCTCTTTTCCATTCCCAGATTTGATGTCTACAGCTGCTTCTATTAATAGCTGATCTCTTAGCCTAGCACACTTTAACATCTCACTGTGGGCACAAATGAGAAAAAACTAGGAACTTAGTTTTGCCTGTAACTTTCTGCTGTGGACTCTACTCATTACAATCTACAGACCTTTCCACAATTGCATTGTATTACAGATGTCTGCAAAGCAAGGCATGTTGGGAAACTATGAGATTTCCCAGCTTAGGAAACTATATATAGCCACAACTCTGAATATAGAACTGGTCCTGGATTCAAGAGTTGAATCCCCAAGAAATTTGCCAAGCAAAATATCTTCCAGATCCTATAACATTTATTCTCAAGACTTTTGTCCAACTTCTACCCATAGGAGGAATGCTAAGGTGTCAGTGTATGAGAGTTCATGACTTAGAAGAGACATAGCAACAGATCAGCCAATGGGAGCTGATTGGTGAAACTGGAACAGTTTGGAGCCTGGGCATGGTTTAGCTCTGCAGCTCTGAAATTAAAAGTAGTCGGTGCTGAGCTCTGAAACAAAAACTCTCAACTCCTGCCCTCTGCCTGTGTTTGCTTTTACTTATTACCATGTTGGAAAAACTTGCTTGGGTATTGTATATTTACTTCATATGTTATATTATATATAAAGAGAAGTTACTGAATCCTGCTGAATCAGTTACTTGCGTGTGCTTTCTGGATGTGATATGTTGCAACAAACTCTGACATAACGCATCTTTCTTACATCATATCTTCTAATCATTTATCAGTGCCAGTTGTTTCCCTGGCATTCCTTGTATAAAGCCAGATTTCCTTCTGTCTTGTCCACAAGTAGCATTTAAGCCAGGAGGATTCCTGCTAGTTCCATACCTCTTCTTTTTTTCTCTTATGCCTTGTCTCCCTCTTCCTCCTTATTTCACCCCAAATTGGAATCCTATCTGCAGCACTGAGCTACCTTGCTGTCTTTCTCTTCTGTCCCAAAATAGTTTCTTATCTTCCATTCTTTCTCCTCCCATTGCCTTTAGGGTTAATTAAACTATCACCTAATTAAACTATAACCTTTAGCACTAATTGAAGTATAGCATATCTCCCAGGAAATCTTCTATCTGTTCCCCAAATCAGTGCCTCCCTTTACTTACTACTCATCATAAAAGACCCTGTTTCCTGTTGTCTAGCTATTTAGTTTACAACCCAGAGAGTGACAGCAGTAACTCAAAATTATTTCCAACCCTGTCCCTTAGAAATAGGATGACCTAGAGAGAGTTGGATGACCTGCTTGGGCACGTAAAAGAAGCAATTAACTTCCTTCATCCACAGTCAGAGTGAGCACCACATTCTGTCTGTCCATCAATACCTGACTTTTGCCTTTTGATAAAAGAACTCTGGATGCACATATGAGGATGCAAATATAATAGCTCCCCATGGATGCCAATTATCCACAGTGCTCATATCCATTATACAAGCAGTATTATCTGAATCCCAATAATCAACCTGGATATAAGTGAGTTCAAAAGACCTGAATATTGTTTGGGTTCCAGATATCAAGCAAGCCGCCTCATTCCCTCTCAGATGTTTGTCTTCACAGTCTAAGTAGAGTACCTAAGAAGACGTATTGCTACACAGAATCTGGACTAGTTGCCACAATCCTATTTTGTGCTCTCTCTTTTTTTGAGACAGGCTAAGCAGAGAGGTAGTAATTTGCCATTCTATGAATTTAAGGCTATAGAAATTTGCAGATAAGTCTCCTTGACCCTTTACTTCTTTGGTAGCTCCTGCTTAGGCTCTTCTGCTTTTTCTTTCCATGTTTCTGGATGGAGCCAGAAAGGAAACATAATGGCTCATCTATTCTGTTTCTGCATAACATTAATCGGATTGAATAAATAATAGTGATGACTTGTTGCACATTAATTCCAACCAAAAGCAAGAAAATAAATCACAAGCAGATTTGTCTGTTGTAATCTCTAAATTCATATGCTAAGCTTGAGAAGTAAAACATGATTGTTTCATTATTTCTTTCCCAACCCAGCCACTGCTTTGGAACCTTTCAGGGCTTAGCCTGAATTTTACATGTCCTTAATTTATTTTTTTTCCCCTCTAAACTATGTACTAAAAAAACAAGAAAATAATTTGTTGGTCACTAGGTTAGCTTTGTCAGATCGATATGGCATGCATTTCATTTGCATGTTTGCTGCCATGACCTCTGACCTGAGGGTGCTTAGTTTCTGCAAAAAGCACACACACACACACACACAGAGAGGCACACATGCATACAGATACAGACACAAGCACGTGAAGGTACAGAAGAAGCACGTCTTGGGAAAGAAGGAAAATACAGAGATTTGCATTAATAAGCCTCAAGGATATTCAAGATGTTCCAAGCATGTCAGCAGCACGTCTCACATGAGTGGGAAACATGCTGGGGAGTGGGGAGGGGAATGGATACATCGTTCAGTATATTCTTTGTGCGTGTGGTATGCATGTACTCTTTAAATTGCCAGCTTCACACATTGGAAACAATATTGGATTCTGAAAGGAAAGCTCTCATAGTCATGTAATTAATTAAGAAGGACAGACCATTTTTTTCTGGTTTCCTTTGCTGAATAATTAATTCATGAATGTTGACTTATCAAAATCACTCTTTTTCCATGCTCTGTGCTCATATTCATTACAAACAAGGGAAAATTGAATTCATACACAAAAATGGTTTATATAAGTAGAAAAAGGTATCTCTTAACTATTCTACACCGCATGAACTCTTTATTTTGCACAACCCAATAGTGTCTTGGTAAATGACAATTTCATCAAAACATCCTGAATAATAAGCCAGTTAAGTGAACAATGATGAACTGGATAGCTAGATAATTATACTCAAAAAGTGCTCATCAAAGATTTCATGTGGAACTGGATTGAAATATCACCTGGTGTATCTCAAAGTTCAAGCTTAGATTTCATACTCTTTAATATTTTTATTAATGACTTGAATAAGAAGATTGAGGAAATGAGAATTGCAGATGGCTGATAATTGGCTGGGAGAAAAAACAGGCAATTTTAGATTGGAGAGAGTGGCTGAAAGTAATTAAATGAAATTTAACAGAGTTTGATGTAAAGTTCTTCCCTTAGGAAATAATAATAATCAAACACATATGTATAGAATGGGGAATATCTGGTTTGGTAGTGATATTTGTGAAAAAGATCTTAGGATAGTTATTGATTACAGACTGAATTTGAGCCAGCAGTGTGTTCTGCATGCAAAAAAAGACAAATCCAATTGTGGGTTGAATCAACAGATGTACAATTTCCAAACCGCAGAGAGTAATCATTCAAGTTTATTCAACTTTGGCCATACACTACCTGTGTTTTCAATTCCACTGTTTTTGAACAATTCAGAGAAATGTGAGGTTTGGAAAAATGCAACAAGAAGGACGATCAGCAAGTTAAAATGCAAGTCTATAACAACGGATTGAAGAAATTGGATATATTTAGAAAATATGATTAATGGGGAATATGGAAGCCTTCTTCAGATATAGCCCGTGAAAGAATGTCACATATAAAAAACTCAAGACCTGTTTTACTAAAGAATACAAGATATAATGATCTTAATTCAGGCAGATTCCAATGGAAAACTAGAAAAACTCACAAATAGTAAAAATAGTTCAACAGTGGAACTAGATACCAAAAAAACCAATGGCCTTCCTTTCACTCAATTTGTTTAATGGGAACTAGACAGCCAGATATTTGTAATTTTTAAACTTGTATTTCTACATGATGACGAGGGTGGCCTAAACAACCCTTTCACCTTTAGAAAACAAACCCATTTTCTTTTCATTCTTTTGTTTTCACCTGGAGCAATCCAGAGATTCTCAATGGGTTACAGTCATGCCACTAAAATGTTCATAGCACAATACTATTCAAGCCACACAAAGTTAAAAACATAAAACAAAAATTATATAAAAGCCAACCAAATATGAAGAATAAAAATGGAATTGCGAAGCACCTGTATATTTTCCTTCATTTTACTTTGAAAGCAGGTTTCTGTTCAACTGGAGTATCACAATACATAGCAGAAAGATATAATTAAAACAGACCACAACAAGGAATTCTATTTGTAGGATTTTAAATAGCTACCTCCAGAATCAATCAGATTATGATATCCCCCTGGTACTGAAGTTTCAAGAAGCCAAAACTACAACTGGGGATATTGTACTTTCACTATAGAGCACAATTTTCCAACTTTTTTCAGGCTAGTGAACCTGTTATTGAAAAAAATGGAATTCTTGATCAAAAGATAAATCTCTAGTGATACGAATTATCTCCACGAGCTCTTTTCTTAAAAAAAAAATTGTCCTGAGTCTCAGGGAACCCCATCAAACTCTTGAGGAACACAGTCTGAAATATTCTGGCAAAGAGTATAAGTGATCATCAGTAACAGACCTCTAATTCACAATGTAAGGCAGCCCCTTACTGCAGACTTTCTTGCTCCCTTCATATAGTCCCATAGTTTGGTCCAACTCTAAGCAGTAGACATTAAATTATCTTCAGTGTGCTTCCTAGAAAAATGACTTCATCTAGATGCCAAAGGCTAGAGAAACATATGATTTTGATTGCCCCCACACCCCAATTGATATGATAAAGTGTTTACAACCACATAAGATGTTTCATAGGGATCTGGCTTGCTTGTGGAATTCTATTTCTAATAACCACTGAAATTAATCTCATGTTAGCATAAAGAAAACAGAAAGATATCCTGCACCAAATCCATTCATTCATCTAATTCAACATGACTCCATCAAATCAAGCTTGATTACTGAAGAGTTGATTCTTGGCACAATAATGGAAATGGTTTTTCCATTGCCTTCTTTCTAGGTTTTTTTTTTTTTTTCAACTTCCCAATTCAGCTCTGAGATTTTCTGGCGATCTCCCACACAAGGTTAGATTGTTCAGCTACATCGACTTCAGCCAAGTCTCTTGCAGCTGTCTCCAGTTATAGTGACGGTCATTATACAGTGAAAATGCATAGCAGAATATGCAAGACAGTATGCTTAGATTTCAGTGTATGGCAGAAAATGTAAGGCCCAGAGCTACACTCCTGAAAAGGGGAAATGCCAACTAATTCATTATCCTCTCTGAAAGGAAGCAGGTATGTCTCCAAAACTTTGAAATCTTTCCTAACAACCAAAGTATAGATGTTATTCTGTGCTAAATTCTGTGAGCTTCCATTCACATTTAAATCTTATCCGGTTAAGATCACTTATGTTCTGCATTCTCTCCAGCTCTGTGTAAGGTTCATGCTACCCGTTCCTCCCGTTTTATCCTCAACAGAGCCTTGTGAGGTGCATTGACCTGAAAGCCAGTGAGTTTCCCAAGAGTTTCAGCTCAAGGGGATTTTATGACTGGGGGAAAGAAGGTGGGGAGGGGGAGAAAAATACTTCCTTTTCACCCCTCTTTCTCACCTTCATATTCTCTCCTTACATTGTGAGACCCACTAAGATACTCCCTTGCCTTAAGCAGAATCAGCTATTTTTGCTCGCTGTAAGTCCCTCCCTTTGGAGGGGGGAATTGCGAAATTGTTGAAAGTAACTGAGTCTATCTGCATATTAATGAGTCAGAGGAAAAGGGCAGAAGGAGCTGTTTTAAAAGAGGAGGGAAGCCTCCGTGCTCAGGCAGAGAGGAGCTGAAACTGGCGGGACGTGCAGGAAGATACACAACAGAAACCAGGAGAGCAAAGCCAGACAAGTCAGTCACGATCCGTCTTTTGGCCTGGCACTCCTCAAACGCCATCTGACCCCCCACTATCTGAACCATCCCGGGGGCAAAGAGAAAGCAGGTTAACCCAGTGAGACCTAAGTGAACCTATTTCCAGGCTCTTTGGGTCTTACCATGAAGCTTTTGACCGCAATTCTCCTCATATTGGTCCTTGTAATCTGCTTTACCAGCATAGAAGGTAAGTTACAGGTTCCTCACTAACCACCGTCTCTCTCACTCACTCTGGTGTTTTTCCCTTTCATCCCTCACCAAAAGAGCAGATTGAAATACAATTGTGGTCCTTGGAAGGACTTAGAAAAAGAAAAATGACAAGCGACTGCAGAATATAGGTTTGCAAAAATGAGAAATATCAGCAAAGCTCTCATTAAAAAGCCATGGGTAGCCCTAGCTGGCATTTAATTTTTCAGCCAAAGTTTACTTCTTGGAATGATCAGCTTTGAATGGTGAACTCATTCACGGTTTTGCACAATGGAACAAGTGAACCGAACTCAAACAGGTGCAATTATCAAGAATTTTTAACATTTTGGTTTTGTTGGCAGGCTTGAATTGTTTGTTGTTAAATTTCTCTTTGGCCCAGCTTGGTACTGTGTTATTTTTTGCAGTTTGTAAAGTGTAAAATGATGAATTCAGAATGCTTTTGGCATACTCTTAATATTTATCAAAAGGAAAGAAATTAACACCCATGAAAGTCATTGTTTATTTTCCTTAAGCTTTTCTTTGTCATTAAATTTCAGCACAGCAGGTGCAGAATTAATAAGATGAGATTGTCGCATGGCTTGCTATACACAAAAGTTGCAATCCAGTGGATCTACTTGGGAGTTAGCCCTACTAGATCTAAAGGATCTAATTCCTGTATATAAACAGAGACATTTATATATCTTCTGTCTGCTTCCACTGAATGTAACCTGCTTAAGCATATGTAGGATTGAAGCCTTGATATAAAAATGTTTACAAATATAGCACTTATAAAAGTGAAACTATAAACAAATCACATGTTTCTGTAGATTTTACATAATATTTGAACTTAGTCCATACACAAATGGACACATACTTTTTGTCTTATAGGATCAAAATGCAAATGCTTAAGAAAGGGTCCAAAAATAAGATTCTCTGATATTCAGAAACTTGAAGAGCGGCCAAAATATCCATATTGCAAGGAACGAATGATCATGTAAGTTTTTTTTAAAGTGTTATAGCTAAATCTAAGTCTGCTTTTCTGCAAATGTTAAAATGATAAAAATAACAAACGGTTTATTACAGAAGCATATCATAGTGTAGCAAAATAGCTGGAAACTTGTTTTTTTTTTCCTTACATTTAGCAAACATCGTTAATTTATTAAGTGTAAACTAAAAATGTAATATGAACTTAGAAATGCAATAAATCTATTCAGTTGTTTATGTATCTGAACTTATTTATTTGTACATGCATGGGCATTAAAGTTTCCATATTCTGAATCTTAATCTTCACAGAAACAATTAACCCAAAATATTTATTATAAAGTGCTGCAGGACAGTGCAGCTATTTCAATTTCATTCTCTTAAGTGACTAAAACTCTTTAACGTAATGTAACACTGAGTACATTTATTTGTGAGTCTGTTGAGCTCTGTGAGTTGTATTGCTGCTAAACATTTGGACTATACATAAGGAATCTCTTTTAACTGAGTAGAGCTGCTGATTTAGTATCCAAAATCACTTTTACCTCTGAGAATTTGTGCTAAATAGCATTACTTGCCAAGTCATTGTTAACCATGTCTGCTTTATATAATATTCACTCCTTTTGCTTCCACTTATATAATAGTCACCCCTTTGACTTCCATCTTAAAAACATGCTAATGAAATCTTCCTTTAAAAAAAAAACCCACATAGAACTTTTCATATGGGCTCCGAAACCCACTTAAGGAACAAACGTAAATGAACTGGTCCTACTTTTTTTTTAAAAAAAAAAGGATAGTTGTAGTACATCAGAGAATTACCTTCCTCTGTGTCAACTGATGCAAGAAACTGGACCCTTCTGCATAGGCATTTAGCAATATTGCCTTTTCTTCCAAGTGTTAAATCAAATATGAGAGATGGAGGAAAGTAGCAATATCTACTTTCAGATACAATAACATCTTTCTTGAGGTGTGTTTCAGTAGTAGACTCCCCCACAAAATGCTTTCTATCTAAAATATATAATGCCAAATATCTGGTGGCTTCTTTTACTTTAGCCATGAATCACAATGATTACAACTTAGGACACCATAGGTATTAGTTCAGAAAAAGTCAGCAGAAGTTGGAGAAAAGGCTCTGTGGTAGAATTAAGATTCACTTGCACCATCACACTTTGAGGAAAGGAAATGGCCCGAATGATATGTTTTTACATACTGGATACTATAAAAACAGTCTCTATAGTAAAGATATTAAAAAGAGTCATTGCCTGCTCACTTTTATCACTTATCCTCATTGAAAAGATGAGTGATCTATGAAACAAAAGGCACAGTTCACCTCACTATTGTGTCAGAATGATGGCAAAAGCAAACACTATTCCATTTCTTAAAAATTATTTTTTTCCCCACAGTGTCATTTAAAAAAAAATCACATTGATTCTTTTGCTCTAGCAGGAAGAGAACAAGTCTGTCCCAAGAAACAATGTTCTGTAAGCAAAGAGGGGTTTTATTTTTCATTGCCATTGTTTGAAAACTCCAAACAATACTCTCTGATGCTTCCTTTTAGTTTGTCTTCGGAATCAGTTGAATTTCTTTGCTTAATTTAATTGCTGGTAATTTCAGATTTTTTCCAGATTGATAACTCCAAATTTTTCTCAGGCAGGCCCATATATTACACGTGGCTCCAAATTTATTAATCTTTAAGACTTAAAAAAATACTGAAGTCTGAAGAAAGACAAACATAAAAAAGAGTCTTAAGATTTTTTTCACTGTACTTTTCCTTTCTGAACCCTCTGGTTAAATATCCAGATATTTTCTAAGGCTAAATCTGTTGAGGGGTGTGAAAATTGATGAATTCAACACCAATACAACTAACTTTCAATAATAATTAAACATTTCATAAGATACTCAGTATATAAACATTTAAGAAATACAGTAATTTGTAGTCTGCTTATTAACTGACTTCTGTAGCAGCATCAAACTGAAAAAAGATGAGCTCTTGTATCCTTAAAAGTTATTTAAAATAGTGCTTTTAGTATTTCTGACATCTTATTTAATTTGTCTGCATTGTTATTCACTTCACATGCATTTTCTATAATGTGCCTACCCACTCTTACCAGGACCGAAATAGGGATTAACAGATGTTCATTTTTTTTAATAAATTGGCTCTGCATTCTGCTTTATTATAATCTATTAGGATCATTCCTAAAACTAATTTTGGAACTGGCATATACACAGAGACATTTCATCACAGTTCAAAGTTCAGAGGTGGGTGGTATCTGGATTATTCATGTGCTGTGCATCAAACCCCTTTACCTCTGTGCTCATTCAATGAACGTGAAGCACTTCTGCACACTGTAATAACCAGAGTGAGGTGATGCATAAGCTAAAATGTTCAGATCTTAGGATAATGCATATCTACAGAGATTTATGCAAAATCAAGAAATTAAAAATAGAATTGCGGTGGATTGCTAATGGATCGTTTCTTCTTTGCAAGCAATATCAAATTGCTTAATATACACCCTAAAAAAAATTCTTTTAGCTGGGAAGAATGTGTCTTGCCAAAGCAATTTCTGAATCACTATCATTTCTTTCACAGCTCTGTACTCGGTCTAGTACAGGGGTAGGGAACGTATGGCTCGGGAGCTAGGTGTGGCTCTTTTGAGAATTTCATCTGGCTCTCAGAAAAAACATAATATATTCTCACTTTTTAATCTATCCATCG